>OX393577.1:25246768-25366173 GCA_947652605.1 Elmis aenea | reverse complement strand
TGAATTCGACAATGTATAACAGTTGGCACTTTTTTAAAACAATTGTTGTTAAAAATGGCAAAAACAAATATTTTATTTAAAACAAATCCTAATAGCCATGGTAAATAATTGTCTTTGTCCCTTTTTCCCCGAAAACAGGTAAGTAAACCGCATAAAATTACTAATTAAAAAAATAAGTACTAATAAATATGTTAGAAATGCATTAACATTGTTCAATTTATTAACAAATATTTTTAGAATATTTTCTTCGGTTAAGTAATAAATTTCTCTAAAATGTGTATTTAATTCTTATTTGGCATACAATTATTTGTAACAAAAAATAACGAGTTAAGTATGCCTTTTATCTGCGTTAATGACTAATAAGCAAAAAGCGTAAACAGATTTCTAGACGTTTTTTGTAAACTATGACCACATATTATTTGATTACGAACATTTTGTTACAAATAATTGCATGTCAAATAAGGGATTAAATACACATTTTAGAGACATTTATTACTTAACCGAAGAAAATATTCTAAAAATATTTGCTAATAAGTGAACAATGTTAATGCATTCCTAAGATATTTATTAATACCGATTTTTTAAATTAAATCCCTTTAATAGTAATTTCATACGGTTTACTCACCTTCTTCCATAGAAAAAGGGACAAAGACAATTATATATCATGCCGATTAGAATTTGTTTTAAATAAAATATTTGTTTTTGCCATTTTTAACAACAATAGTTTCAAAAAAGTGCCAACTGTTATACATTGTCGAATTCGGAATTAAATGCTCTACAAATTGGCGTTAAAATCAGATATAGCGTCCATAAGAAAAAATTGACCTGATGATGGTTTTAAAAAAACGAAACGTCGCATGGAAAATATGATTGGGGAATTTAATTCCTTGCAAAAAGTGGCCATGAAAATGTTTTTACAAAAATGAAATTTGACATCAAATGAAAAAGTTACGGGCAAAAAACAAAAATCCACTTTTTTACTTTTTCCCCTATATCTCAAAAACTAAAAGAGCTAGATAAGTTCTGTTTGCGTTAAATTATTAAGCACCTGAATATACAACTTTGCCCCAATTTAACCGAAGTCGTAACTCTTACCGTTTACGAGATCCCCATAGTGGCCCGCGAAAAACGAGAACCCTGTATATGGAACTTTTTTAAAACATTAAAGCATCACTGAATAGGTCTCAGAAAGGGAAACAATTTGTCTAATTTAACCTTCTTTGTAGCTAGTTGCTAGTACCATTTACGTTTACGAGATCCCAATAGTGGCCCTTCTATGTGGACCACCCTGTATATGTTTGGGTATTTTGCTTACATTAAGTTATAATTTTATTGAATTCCAACACTAACAAAATTAAAATAATATAAAATTTACATGTAGATCTCAGTTCTCATTGGTAAGTAATTCTAATTAGTGATGAGATGAAATACCTACTCTAATTAAATTTGATGGTACGAGGTATCAGAGATCTCCAGTAAAATAATTTACAATTTTTTTACTTACACGATATTCCATTCTCACAGATGTACAATACTTTTTATTGCAGTTGGTTATAGGGTTTGATGTTTGTACAGCATCAGGGTCGGTTACACATCTTTGATCAATCTCATTTTCTGTTACAGTACAGGTGTAACACTTAAGACCTACCAAAGTAAAATATTTAATACCTTATGCAACATTTTCAAATTTTCTTACCTAATACGATGTTTGCAAATGCACAAAAAATAAGAAAAAATAACAAATGTCTCATGCTTATGTTGAAAAAGGCACAATGCTATTAAAACTTGTTTTATCTTATCACTTAAACAATATTAATTTATCTGTGAAATAATATCTGAGTTTTTATCTATAATCATTAAATTTGTAACAGTGCCAGGTATGTAATTTGTAGATTAACAATTACAGCTGATAAATTAATTTAAGGAGAATCAGAACTTTGCATTAATAAGAACTATCTTATCAGTTTCCCTAAAACTGTTTGTGAAAACGTAAAAAAATATAAATACATAGTTTACTCGTGTCAGTTTAACATTTACATTCTACGACCCACAATTTATTTCTTTAGCTTCTATTTATTTTAATTTTAAGTATTTCTTAAAATCTTGTACCAATACATTAACGTTGGTTTAGTGCAGCGATACCCAAAATAATTTTGTTGTGGAACCCTTACACGATTTTTCAAAAATTAAGGAACTCTAACCGTGCCTATATTTTATGGACCTCTCCTTATTTTGATAAGACATTAAATTAAACAAAAATTGTTTTATTGATACATATTTTTCTATTCATATTCTTTTATTCTTACTTTAATGTAGCAAAACAATATGGACGGAAAACAAATATTAATGATTAAAAAACTAACAAAATTTAATAAAATTATTAACATGTAACCAACACATGTTCATTCTTAACGAATGAAATATAACAAAAAACCTTACAAAAATAAAAATTCTTGTATGGCTAGTAGATATGTATAAAAAATATGCAGGAAAACAAAATAAATCAATGTAAGAAAAAAAAAGATTGTTGAGAATAATGTAGTTGTTCCTTGGGAAATTTGGTGTGATTTTGGATCACTGAATTCGGACATCTGGTGCAGCTTTCAGTCTGTTATAATATTTAGTTTCTGTATCAGCATATTAAGAAAAGCCATATTCGCACAAATATGGAGTTGCAAACGATAATAGAACACGAATAGTTCGTTTTGAAACTTATTCATTAAATAAAATTTAAAAAAGCATTAATAAATCAGAAAGAGTATTTTAGATCTCATTAATATCACAATTTTATATTTATTTTTAAAAATGACCTTCTGTCTTCTGTTATTGAGAGGCCTGGTTCTAAATAATTTTAAAGGACGTGCAAATGTTTTTTTTTTGTCAGTTCCTCTTAACTCCTTAAATATTTACAGTTAATAACCACATATGGTATATAATAAATTTAGGTATTAAAATAAAAATAAAAAGGTAAATTTAATATTTCGGGAACTCCAACAGGAAATAGTATATTTCAATCTAATTTTAACGAGTGTGTTCTAACTTTGATATTATTTGAAAACTTTTTTAGAAGGACTTTAATAATGGGATCTAAAATTTTTTCTTATTTGTTTCTTCAAAACAAACACTGTTATGACATAATTTTTACGATGTAATTGAATTGCAGTTTTTATCACCTTTTCAACTATGTAAAACACTACAAAAAATTTGATTTTATTTATTGAAGCACTTTTGTTATGAATCAAATAAAAAACAATTGAAATCTGTCAAAGGCAAATTTTACATATAGCTTTTTTATTGTTTCGTAACAGTCAATTGCAATTTTGTTTGGGCGTCGAATAATGAGAATTTTTAAAATTAAGTTTTACATCCTTGGTATTGTAATATAAACTACAATTTAATGACATCATAATCAAATATGGGGCCTATATAAATACAATAAGTGCTCATCCAAAAGAAACAAACGACAATAAAAATTGTTAAGTGTCCTAATAATGTACAGTTGAACATTGTTTTGTCTGATGATAGATAGGTGATCTCAGAATCTTATTAGATCCCAAAATGCACAATTTTTCGTTTAATTAACCAACTTTGTATATCTTATGATAACTAAGATTCTCATTTTGTTCATCTTTATCACAAGACACCTATACATGTGGATTGACCAATTAATTTAAAAAAGTATTTTAATCAAGGTTGTTTATTTTAAATCAAAGTACTAATAAATAAATTTTATAAGGCTACTACATTTTTATCTATACATAAATAGAAGATAATGCTGTAAAACACAATTATTTAATTATATTTAAACTTACATTGTTTTTGCGTAACATGAAAAAAACATATATTATGAAAATGTCGAATTAGCTACATTATTAAAAAATATTTTGCCTTTTTCAAAAGTGGCTATCATAATGGCACAAGCTGGCACAGCTCTCATCAATCTTGGTGTTAAACCAGCAAATAGTCCTTGAATACCATACAGTCTATATATTTGTTTAAGAATTGTCCACGTTGTTTTTGATTGTCTTGCATTTTCTTAAATTATTGCATTTTAAAACTATAGCAAAGTTTATTATAAAATATTTTACCTCTAATGTTTCCTAATTCAGTTTGCTGATGCGTTTTTACAACATCAAATGGGACAGTTAAAGTCGCAGCAATCTAAAAAGTCCATGTAATTATTTTATTAATACAGTTTCCTAATGGTTTTTAATTTACCCCTCCAGAAATCGCACCACCAATGAAACTTGAACTAAAAGTGGGGACTTCAGATCCAAACGCTTTTTTTATTGCTTCATAATTTGCCCAATATATGGCAGAAAATGGGACATCTCTAAGTAAAGAAGCTGTAATACCTTTCCACAGACCTTTAATACCATTCTCGTGTATTAAACTTCTTAATGCTTTTTCAATTTCTGGAAGAAAAAAAACAAAAACTAAGCTGTAAATTAACATTTGACAGAAATAAATTAGATCGTTCGCTTTAATATAATCGTAAACCGGCCAATATTTACAAGTAATTGACATTTTAATGTGTTAAAAATTTAGATTTTAAAATGAATTGTTGCGCAGAGCTGTTTTTTAATCCATTCCAAAATGTTTGTTTTAAAATATGTACATACATAACTCGACACCGAAAGTTATAAGAGAACCGATTAAGAAGAAATATGTTGATACACATTTGAAAATTTTTGTAGTTTTTTTAGTTTTATTACAATTTAATTTAATTTAGATCAAAATTATAAATGTGAATTTCTTAAAGATGACTTAATTGTATTTTGTTATCGAAAATCTTAATTTAACAGGGTATTGCCTTCTACTTTAACAGTTAATATTTTTATTTGCTTTAGATATAGATATTTAATATAAATCATGTCCAACATTAATAGAATGTTTTTCAAAGATTATTTATTGCATCGGTAAGTAGCAACCAGAATGAATATTTTTATAAAAGCATTTTTTTTACATATCTCTTGAGTTTATATGATGTCTACGTTATTTCAAAGCAATATAAAAAAGTTTAAAAATATAGTCTTACCCATGTAGCTAATATTTTGAGATTGCATTTTAGTTCGAATTAATTCCAAAGGACTAATAGCTGTTGTTGAAAATGTTCGAGCTATTGAACCTGATAATAATGGTATCCAATAAGGCTGTTCTGGCAATTTAGCAGTAGAATTTTTATTATAATAATCTTTTAATTTAAGACGCATTTGTTCATATGATACAAAATATACAACTGTTGATGGCACAATTGATATAAGAGTAGGTCCTAATCCACTCCATAGAGTAGCTATACCTTCATATTTTACAATTTTTAAGAAGGCATCCTAGAACAAATTAGGTATGATAACTGATCGTATATAATATTAAAAATTGAAATCTTACACTTGACCCATTAAAATGATATGTTTGCTTCTGTAATTTGGGCACAATATCTACTAATTGTTGTTGAACTTGTAGTCTGGTTTTTATCACATCCAAAGGTGTTACTACAAATTGTTAATAAGCACACTTATTTTTTAATTTAATTGACTTTAAATGCATACCACAGAGTGACGTTATAATTACTCCTGTGCATGAGGCAGCAGCTTGTTGTAGTGCTGTTATTTTAAGTTTAGAGTCAGATTTGTCCATTGGTATATTATTAATGTATTTACATTTTCACTAATTTTGAGGTTATTTTCATTTTACCGGCAGCTATTTTTGGCATATTATTACTAGCTTTGACATTTGATTCAGTGATCAGTATAATAATAATCCTCTTTTGACAACTGTTATCACTACAAATGGTGTTTTGAATCATATTAACAAAAACTTGGGAGTCCATTAGAACGACTGTATACTGTATAGAACCATTGAATAAAAAGATAAAGGAAGGAGCTTTTAATAATATACTGCAGCGTTTGAGCGGCGACGGATATGACGACATAAATGGCCTCTGATGGCGGCTGGTTTTGACAGGTCAAACAGTCAAGAAATTTAGAGTTTTGTGTGCTACAATGGTTAGTAATAAACAATCCAAATATTGAAATATGCTGTCGTTTTTTTAATTCCCTCAACGACGAAACAAGAAATAAATAAGTAAATAACAGGCTCAAGTCAAAACAAAGCAAATATTTACACTATTCAATACATATTTAAAAATGTTAGATACGCCACTGAGAAGCGGAAACATGCATCCGCCATATTGATAGGCCATTTAGGACGCCTTAGAATAGCTAAAATGCTCTTTCCTTTATCTTTTAATTCAATGTATAGAACAACTGTATGGAACTATTCGATTCAAAAATATGCTTTAAGAATAAGTAGGCTTACTGTGCGTCCTGTCTTGACCAGGGTTTTCCCGAATTTATAGTCCTGTCCTAAAGTACCGGTCCGATTGTAATATCACAGTAAGTAATATGATTAAATGATTTGTAATTTATACCGGTCTGAAACATCATAAAAATTATAAGTACAAGAAAAACAAAACGGTATGAAAAATTAACATTTCAGAAAATATGCCACTTTACACTTGCTCAGATATATTTTAATCAAACTGTGGCATTTGAAAAATAACCATGGTATGAAACCACATAGAATACGGTTAAAAATTAACCTATTTATTATCTTGAATAACGTCCAATGACTTATTCATAAGCTTCTGCTAACGATGGCTAACGACAAACTTCAGCACATTCCATATTTAAAGCAATCTACAATAAATTTATTTCTAACCAAGACATGGTTCATAATAAAACACTAGTGTCATAAGGCGACCTTTTGGCGCACGAGTCCAAGTTTGAAAAACGAGGAGCGGAGCGACGAGTTTTTTAAAGGACGAGTGCGCCAAAAGCCTTATGACACGTATTTTTTATATTTTTTCTATTTTGCGGTTTTTATGACTTTTAAGGTGGGTTTATGCAACACAAATTTAGTAATAAGACTAAGAATAGTAATAAGAATAACAAAAGCAGCGTTTATGCAGTGGTGTGTGGTGGTGATAGTAATTGTAATAACCTTAAAATCTTAAGAGATGAAAACAGTCGAATATGACAAAGAACAATTTTTTAAATACACCCGTATGACCCCAGATACATGATTTGCATGGATTTGCACACCTTGTGACAATAGTGGGTCCTTTGATTCGCAAAAACCCGAACAAAAATCCGTTATCACAACAAACGCACGTGTGCGATGGGCGTATCGATTTCTTGCGACTGCGCATTTCGCGTTTTATTTAAGCGTAAGAACAGGCAAGGCCGAAAAAGTACGTTTTGGCCGAGGTGCATATTACATTTTTTGTGCGATCGAATAAAAAACAATTTAAATTTTTAGTAATTTTCAAAATTATAGGTTAGAAACTACGTGACATTCTGTCACTGACAGATGACGGCGTATGTACCATAGGTATGTACTGCATTACCGGCCCTCTCCTTAGCAACGGCCGTAAAAGTTACTTTTTCGGCCGTTGCTAAGGGTAACGGCCTGAAAAGTAACTTTTACGGCCGTTGCTAAGGATAGGGCCGGTAATGCAGTACTTTATGGTTGCTAACGCGTCCGTCAAACAGCTGTTTCTAGTACGATCGCACAAAAAAACATATAACAAGAAAACAATTCGCATCCTTATGGGTATAAAAAAAATATCTTTGGATCCTTGCAGCAATAGCGCTGCATATAAATTGTATAGGTTTTTATGTGGCATATTATAAAAGACCAATTAAGAGCGGTCTCAGTTTTGTAAGCGATGTTTTTAAACATTAAAAATCATTACTTACGAACTTACGATTAAAAACTCTGTAAAGCATATAAATATAAATACGCACCTTTTGTATAATTGTATGAAACAGCGTTTGAATCAAGTTTCTATTTTAAACCGTTTAGCCACAATCGACCGATCCCGCACTAATGACACCCTGTATTTATATCATTTATAAAGAAATATGTATTTGTTTTAAACATAAATAATAACAAAACATTTAAAATTTCGAGCCATATCTGAAAAATGTTTTTTTTTTGTAAATAAAAAGTGGTAGTGGATGATAATTTATGACTAATACAAAACAACGTTCTGTGAAAACAACCCCCAAGAAAAATACTGTAGTTGGTTTCTACGGAAACGTCGCCCTATTTATAAACAGTTCTTGTCAATGTACAGTGGCATTTGCTTTAACTGACGTGTGTTTGACTGTAATTGCAGTTTTTTTTACTACTATTATTTAATTATGGAGGAAGAGCCTGATGATTTAGATGGCGATGTAAAAGATCTGAAAATACGTGGTATAGTTGGATTTGATGGTATGTAGGTCTTCGAAATTAATTAATTATTTATTTAAAATAAATATTTTGTAGGAAGTATTGTCGGTGGGTTTCGTATTCATCCTGATGGAAAACATGTAATTTATCCTTTGGGTAACAAAGTGTCTGTTCAGCACTGGATTACAAGGAAACAGGATTTTTTGTCAGGACATACAAACATTATATCGGCAATAGATGTGTCGTTGTCAGGAAAATATATTGCATCAGGCCAAATTAATCACATTGGATTTAAGGTAATTACGAAAATAATGCAAAAATATAGACCAACGGTTCTTGATTTGTGGTCCGCGGATCCCAGGCGTCTGCAATGCCCTCGCAAGAGTTTCGCGACTATTTGAAGATGTCTTTAGTTTTAATATTAAGTAAAGTTTAAAAAATCCATCCGTATTCAGATGTCCAATAATTGAATACAAACATTTTGATCAATTTTTTTTTCACGAATGGCGTATTCATTCAATTCTGGTTTATAACGTTCAATACTAAATACAATGTTGTTAAACTCATTTTTAAATGCAGGGAAAGAAACCGGTTAAAACAAAGGTTAACCGTTATTTTTTGTCCGTAAAAGTGATTTATAACCGAAACCGTTATTTTTATTGGCATAAAAACTGGTAACCTTTAACCAAAATGATTAAAAACAGTTTTTTTAACATCTTTTTTCAATAAAAATTACTTTAAAAAATTACAAAATCTGTATTAAATGCGATTAGTTTACCAGAACTCATTACTCAACGCTTGATTGTACATATTATAAAATTATAAATAGATAATATCTTTTCATACTTTGCATTCCTAATCTAAATAATGCCAAAAACCGGTTTATACCTAAGTTAAATAGTTTTTTTTTTTTTTAAACAATAAAACCCGGTTTTTAACCAAACACCGTTATAAAGTTCTCGGTTTCGGTTAACCGTTAACCAATTTTTTTTTCGGTTTTGAGCCCTGCTTAAATGTATTATCTTTTATGCTAAGGTGACCATAAAACTTCTTGTACTTAGTTCGATCAGCACATTTTGGTATACTTATCTCCTTTTTTTAAAGACATTTTTTTTTGGAAAACCTTTTGATTACCTTCTGCTTATTCATCTTGCAATTATTTTTTGGTGCTTTTCCGAAATGTATCTGCAATTTTCAAAAATTGAGTGTCGTCAGAAAATCGCTTATAATATAATAAATATTACTGAATATTCAACATATCTCTATTTAATTATTTCAAACGTTAAGAGGGACAAAAGTTACCTTATTTATAGAACTTCTAAACCAGGGTTGTCTAACCTTTTAGCTTCCCTGGGCCACATTGGAAGAAGACGAGTTTTTTGGGCCACACATCAAATACACTCACACTAACGATAGCTGATAAGCAAAGAAACGTAGAATATACCGGGTGTAACTGAGTTCTGGTACACTCCATTTTTTTTAAAGTACCTATTGTATTTAATTGAATCCAATTTTAGACATATGATATGTGTAAAAAGCCGGATTAATTGAATATACATACACTATTGTTTCACTTCCGGTTTCGCCTGAAATTACTCTAACTTTGTTATTTTAAATGGAAACCTTTTTATATTTTTGGATAGAGGAAGCAATTTTGGATACAACAGCACTATTTTGGCTAATTTTTATAACTTCAAATAATTTTTGGGCGCAAATTTGTTTTTTTATTAGATAAGTGTGCCGTGACCTGCATGAATTGAATTTTATTATGTCAAGATGTCAACAAGCATCCAAAACAGTTTTAGAAATTTTACTTGACATTTAGATTACTTTAATCGGCTTTGAAGGTTGCAGAATCGGTTTTTTGAGTTTTTTTTTTTTTTTTTAATGGAATTGTAGTGGTAGATGCGGTTATTTAAAAAGAGTGTTTTCTGACGAATTTAATAGTACCACAGTACCAATAACTTAAATTTGTGTTGAAGGGCTGCTTCACAATCTAAAAATATTATAAAAACTTATTAAGGTATCCTATTAATCGCAGCACACTGTGCTTAACTGCAACAAAACAAATTATTGTTATTTTATTTTTAAGTACCATAATTGTTTAATTAAAACAAAAAAATTTAGCAATAACTAGTTGCAATTAACCACAGTATATTACGGTTAATAGGATATGTTAATAAATTTTTATATTTTAAAGGCCGCTTCACAATTATTGACCGACAACGCCAACGCCGACGGAAAGAACGTTTAACAATACGTTTATCGTACTGACATGCACAATTGAAGTGGCTTTAGGTCTATGACGCAGCCTTTTAACACAAATAAAAGTAATTGGTATTCTTACATTCGTCAGAAAATACTCTACTCAAATAACCGCATGTACCAATACCATTCCATTTAAAAATTGACTCTGTCAAAAACCGATTCTGCAACCTTCAAAGTCGATTAAACTAACTTAAATGTCAAAGGAATATTACAAAAACGTTTTTTGGACACTTGGACACTTGGACACTTATAGACATAATAAAGTTCAATTTATGCGGGTCATGGCACACTTAATAAACAAATTAATTTTAGTCCAAAAATTATTTTAGGTAATTTACAAACAAAATAGTGCATGAAAAATTGCTTCGTCTTCCAAAAATGTAAAATAAATTTGAAATAACAAAGTTAGGGTAATTTCCGTCGAAACCGGAAGTGAAACAATAGTGTATGTAATATGCATGTGTTCAAATAATCCGGTTTTTACACATATCATTTATGTCTAAAATTGCATTTAATTAAATACAAAACTAAAAAAAACAAGGGTGTTGTACCAGAACTCTGTTACACCCGGTATAGTTTAAATTTAAGTAATTCGAACTTCATTAATTTTTAGTCGCAATCTCATGGAGTTTGTAAGTTTACGATTTTTTGTTGGGCCGCATTCATCGCCGTCCTGAGCCGCAAGTGGCCCCCGAGCTGGGTTGGACAAACCTGATCTAAACAATGGTTTTAGTATTTTGAAAAACGCTATTGCACACTAGATATGGTCAAAAAACAAAATTAGTCAAAATTTTTAATCCTAAAAATCTCTGTTAAGATGGTTTACAGAAAAAAACTTGTAAAGGAAAAAGTTATGGATATTTTTCCGCAGTATTAAATGACGGTATTCATTAGTTTCGACATCGCTTTGATTTTGAGTTGATTTTTCGAATTGGAATCGATAGTTGACTTTGACAAAAAAAGTTTATAATTTCTGTATTCATGAAACAGTGTTCACGATAAATACTCGTAGGTTAGTTATTGATGTTGGTATTTGATATCTAAGCGGGAAAAAATAGTAAATGCTTACACCTCTTTAAATGTTAAAATTAGAACGCCAGGGTGTAAAACACAGCTCAAAAAAAGCTAAAGATAAATAAATAAATAAAAACTAATGTACCTAATCAAAACAGATATTAACACTAACTTATTGATAATTTATAAAATATATTTGTTTCTTTGTTGCATGATACAGTAAAATATTACTTTTATAATCAATTATAACGTCAAAGCAATAATACTAAATAAAAATTTAAATATTAATTTTTGTTGTTTTTATTTTAAGTCATGAGAATTGACGCAATTTTCGTATTTTATTTATCATGTACCTATGTATACGTATAGGTGTTAACGAAGTACCTACTATCGTTCCGATAAAAAGCAGTGTTACTGCCAGAAAAGTGGTGCCAATTTCACTACTATTAAAGAACTTTTACTTTGTGTTCTTATTGTATTATTTTAAACTTTATAGTTGCGTTTTTCTTGAAAATAAAAACAGTGAATTGTCGTTCATTTTAAAAAATCTTACCATTTATGACCGAACTCGAACCAGCTTTGCTGTCGGTAACGCACACGCTAGGCTGTTGATCACTGAGAAAGGCAGATTTGAGTAAAGATTTTAGATGGTAAGGGTGGATTTAAGCGCAATTCGATTTTGATGATTAAAGTCGTTAAATGTTTAAATTTTGAGCCAGTTTGCAAAATAATTGGTTAGCGCGATTTATTCTGCCCCACGAAACCTATTAAAACTTTTTCGAGTTTGTAATTTTTGTTATAGGCATGGGTTATTTTATGGGATTTTGAAAGCCGAAGTATACTGGCAAAACATGAAATTCATAAAGTTCGTGTTGAAGCAGTTGCATTTTCACGCGATGGCCAATATCTTATATCGCTAGGGGGACGCGATTGTGGTTCCGTAGTTGTTTGGGACATACAACTCGGTCAGCCTCTCAGCGGAGCGCAAGTTAGTAAAGGCATCCAAGGCGAGGCTTTTTGTCTGTGTACTACAAATCGTCGAGGAGCATGTTTTCTTACTGCAGGTGATGGTAATTTAATGGTATGGTCTATCGATCGTGATGCTCGAAAAATTTCTGGCATAGATGTTAACGTGTCTAAACTTAAACGAGTCGTTTTATGTCTGGATTTAAACGAACGAGATGAAGTTTGTTACTGTGGAACAACTACTGGAGATATTTTAAAGATTCGTCTTAATTTCCATCACGATGCGGAAATTTTAGTTCCTGTGAAACCACCGATGATGGCTGGATGTTTTGCTAAAATCAGTCACAAAAAATTACCTAGAGGTGTCGTTGACCTTTATCAGCAAGGTAAATTGTGAAATTTATAAGTTTTGGTATTTGGTAAGAATTAAATATATTGTTGGATTTTCTTGAAACCTTTACAAATTTCAGTTGTCATATTATTTAAATTTTTTTATTTCATAATATATAATTATATGTGATACTTGTTAAACTAAACTTAGTTTTCCAGGAGTTCGGTCTTTACTACTTATGGAAAATGGCCAGCTCTTAATTGGTGCTGGAGATGGCACTATAGATATAGTGGAGGAGAAATCTAAAGAAGGAAACGTAAATCTCAATATTATAGTTCCTTCAATTCCACAACTAAAAGTGGTAAGTGAGTTATGTTCAATACAATTTGCAGATTGAAGATTATTAAGTATGTTGTTGCTGTAAAAACTGAAATATGTTGAAACATTGTGTTTATACAAAGCAAAACGCTTGAACTGCAGCCCATTTGTTACTTGAGTTTTTTCAATCACAGTTTGTTTTGTAGATAAGATCCACCAATATTCGAGCTTCAGTTACTTCCTTACAACTTATGAACAGTAATACTCTATTAGCAGGGTCCGCTAACTGCGAAATTTACTCAATCAATTTAAAGACTTTTGAAAGTGAGCTGTTAATAACTTGCCATACTTCTATCATTTATGATGTAACTTTTCCATAGTAAGTTGGGTATATAACTTTTTTGAATATACTGTAAAAATATTTTTGTAGCAAATTTTCGGACGTATTTGCCACTGCAAGCAAAGATGACGTGCGGGTGTGGAACACGGCTACTTTACAAGAATTGTTGCGTATAAAAGTGGCTAATTTTAGTTGCTCGTGTGTTGTATTTGCTCATGATGGTAAATCTATTTTAACAGGTTGGAACGATGGCGTTATCCGCGCTTTCACGCCACTAACGGGTCGTCTTATTTATGCAATACTCAATGCCCACAACAAGGGTGTTTCTGCTTTAGCAATTTGTCACCACGGAGAAACTCTCATAAGTGGCGGTTGCGAGGGTCAAGTAAGACTTTGGAGCATAAGCCCTTACAGACAACAACTGCAATGTACGCTTAAAGAACACAATGGTCCCGTATCTTCTATCGACATTAATCAAACAGATGATGAAGCTGTTAGTGCTAGCACCGATGGTTCATGTATTATTTGGGACGTCGAACGCCAATGTCGCAAGCAGATTCTATTTGCAAATACGTTATTCACCTCTGTGAGCTATTTTCCTACAGGAGTTCAGATAATTACCGGAGGATCTGATAGAAAAGTCTCTTACTGGGAAGTTTTGGATGGTAGTTTAGTTCGCGAAGTGGAAGGATCTGCTTCTGGAGCAATAAATGCTCTTGACGTATCACCGGATGGAACTTTGTTTGTAACTGGCGGAAATGATCAAATTGTAAAAATCTGGAAGTATCAGGAAGGTAAAAGTAGTTTATAAAATTAAACTACAGTAAAAAACCTTTGGCTTAAGAGAATTTGATACTTACAAAGAAAATTGAGCGCATATTTCTGTACAAAATTTTACACGTAAAAATGAGCTTATTGACATTTATTACAAGTTTATAATTTTGGAATTAATTTTTTTTTACTTGACACTTAAATGACATGCCAACGTCGCACTACTACAGTAACCTGCCAACAAAACAGGCTCAGATTTGGAAATTGTAAGGATTTTTTTTTCAATTTATAAAAAACTAGCGATTCCGGAGCCCCTTCGGGGCTACGGGGTGGGGTGCCTTCACCGCTAGATCCCGGCTTGCGCGTAGAATTCTCTTTGCGCGTAAAATTCTTTTTGCGCAAAAAATTATCTTTCGTTTGGTGCAATTCCCATGTCCCTAATTGGCTCAGTCCCCGAGATATATCGATTATAACTAAGCCGGAGATGATCAATCGATTGGCTCAAATTTTTATTTATAATACTCGCAATTGCTTTTCAAAATTGAGAAAATTTTTGGAGGCGATTAATCGATCGGTTCAAATTTTATTTACAACACTCGTTATTGCTTTTTAAATTAGAATAAATATATTCGTACTACTCGCGCTCCGCGCTCGCACCTAATGCTTCTCAAATTCTATTAAATTGGTAATCAAACTACTCGCGCTTCGCGCTCGCACCCAATGGGTCCGAGTATAAATCTTTTTGGGCAAAAAATTACCTTTCCTTTGGTGCACGTTCCGTGTCTCTATGTTCCCAAGATATATTGATTATAACTAAGCGGGTCGATGAAAAATCTATTGGCACAAATTTTTATTTACAACACTTGTCATTGCTCTTTAAAACCGAATAAATCAATATTCGTACAATGTCATCGTATTTTCATATTCTAAAGTCAAAATTCAATTCAAAAGTGGGATTGTTTGCTATGTATATTTAGGGGAGAGCGTGGCGATTCCGAATTGGTATGATACATGTACAAAAAGCTAAAGTGGAGAAGGTCTGAGCGTTTCTATTATTTTGTCAAAGTTTGACAGTGCGTGCACGCGAAGACGTTTTCATCATGTAGGTACTAACAATTTTTGCACGTTTTACTTAATAACTTTTGCCGAGGTCCGGAGCGTGCACATATTAAAATTCGACCCTTTATACGATTTTACAAAATAAATCGCGATTTTCGGACAACCCTGAGTAGTTTTCATCGCTTTTTGAAGAAAGGCTTTCGACGTTCGTTAGTGTTTAGTGCGAGAGCGCGCGACGTAAAAATGAAAATTTTTGCACTAATAAGTTAATAACGTTTGCAAACGGAGCGTGCACATATTAAAATTCGATCTTTTATACGACCCACCAAAAAAATTCGCGATTTTTACGCCTATGGGTAGGGGAAGATGGTATATAGGGTGGTGCTTTTTTCGATGCTCACCATTGCTATCTTGGAAACGGTAAGAGATACAAGGTCGGTTAAATTAGAGAAAAGTTGTACATTTTTATGGCGATTAAGAATCTGAAAAGAAATCCTGGATATTTTGATTCATTTTTGATTTATTACAAAAATACTGAAAAATGTGATTTTAGAAAAATATTATTATCTTCCCTACCATTGACGTTATTTCATTTAAACTTGGTAACTTTATGTTTTTGACAATCCTGGGTTTGATCACATTAACAGAAATTTTCTAAGCCTTCTAGATTTCAAGTTGCGATAGTCAACTTTTTTATTTCTCATGGCCGCCATATTGGATTTTTGCACCATCAGAGAGACAAAAAAATAAGATTTTCAGATTGGTAACCAACATACCTTTTTTCTTTCAAAAAAACTTGTTGAAATTTGAAAGTTTGTATAAATAATCTATAAAATCGTGAATGTTCTGAAAAACAATTGAAATTATAATATAAATAAAACTGACACAACATTTTATAGGTCTAATAAAAAAACGAAATGACAATAAATTTATAACACCAGATAAATAATTATTTAAATTGTTTAAAGTGCGCGCCGTTATGTATGATGTAGTGGTTAGTCCTCAAATTAATTTCGTCCACTGCCTTTAGGATAGTTTGTCTCGAAATAGAGTCGAAAGCATTTTTGATTTTACAGCGAAAAAGTTCAGTATTTTCCGTTAGGGTTGCATAAACAACATCAATGTAAAAGTAATCCATAAGCGTTAAACATGGCTATCGCGGAGGCCAATGAACAGGACCAAACGTACCGTCATGAATTTTGAAAGCGTACATCTAAATTAATATCCTTTTACAAAGCGGACGTTGCGTTGTGAGGACCATCTCCTTCTTGCTGAAACTACTGATGATTTTGAATTGTTAATAATGGCAATTCGCCTAACATATCTTCTAAATATGTTTCCAAAAATCTTAATTTCGTTATCATTAGACCAATAAAATGTTCTGTAGCTTTTATTTATATCATAGTTTCAATTGTTTTTCAGAGCATTCTCGATTTTATGAATTATTTATACAAATTTTAAAATTTCAACAAGTTTTTTGAAAGAAAAAAGGTATGTTGGTTACCAATCTGAAAAGCTAATTTTTTTGTCTGTCTGATGGTGTAAAAATCCAATATGGCGGCCATAAGAAAAAAAAAGTTGACTATCGCAACTTGAAATCTAGAAGGCTTAGAAAATTTCTGTTGACGTCATCACACCCAGGACGGTCAAAAACATAAAGTTACCAAGTTTAAATGAAATAGCGTCAATGGTAGGGAATATAATATTATTTTTCTAAAATCACATTTTTCAGTATTTTTGTAATAAATCAAAAACGAATCAAAATATCCAGGATTTCTTTTCAGATTCTTAATCGCCATAAAATTGTGCAACTTTTCTCTAATTTAACCGACCTTGTATCTCTTACCGTTTCCAAGATAGCAATGGTGAGCATCGAAAAAAGCACCACCCTGTATACTGGGACACTTTTTTTAAATTTTGCGTAACTTTTGAACGGCTTAATTTGCATACCTCAAATTGATATGAGATATTCATATTGCTTTAGTTTATCATTGCATATACAAAAAAATATTTAAAAAAAATAAAGGTACACAAATAGAGGGACTGTTCCACTATACACCACTTGTCCCCACATAAACCACCCCGTGGTACATTGTGGGACAGCAAAAAATATATATGAAATAAAGCATAAGTAATTAAAAAAAAGCTTAATTTTAATTTTTAATTTTAAAAACTTTCACTTTTCATGGACATTTAGACATTGTACTTTGAAAAATCAAACAAAAATTATTGAAAATGTTTCTTTGTTTTTTCAGTGCCCCCAAACGTAGTCGGTGCGCTTAACCTACACAGAATATTTTCTTTTTCAACACAGTCTTTATCTCTGTTTTTAGAGAAAGAAAATCTAAAGTCAGAAGTCTTTTTCAGAAAATTTACCTGATTATCATCGAAGTCTTTTTCAGAAAATTTACCTGATTATCATCATTGTCCCACAATGCACCATGTGGTCAATTTTTAAAAGCAACGATTTAATGAAAAACTTGTATGATTATTTTAAGTTTTAACATTGTACATACATTTAATATACTGTAAGGTACACCTACGCCAAATTTTCTAATTGTTGTTAAATAAATAAAAAAGTTTTAGCACATAAACTGAATAACCACAAAAAACAATGCGCAGTTACCAAACATGCCTCACATGTGCAAGTCACTATGACATTGTTTACGACACGTACAGTAGACATGATATAATGGGACTGCTTAACCGCTATTTTGATGTAAACAAACTTCAAGTACGGGGTAACAGATGGCCAAAATCTCTGTTGTCCCACTATATACCATGTCCCAGTATATACCATCTTCCCCTATATTTAAATTTTTATATAACACTCATTATTGCTTTCCAAATTAGAATAAATCTATATTCGTACTACTCCCGCTCCGCGCTTTTTTTGGTGCGTCCCTTGTTTTGACGTGGTACCGTTTCAACATATATGTATATATACAGGGTGTCCCCGTTATCACCGCAAATATTTTAAGTGGTGATAGAGGATCTTTTTCTAAGAAAAAATTTCAAGTACAATTTTTTTCTAAAATCAAATGCTAAGCAGATATCAACACTTACTTGATTTTCTTACACTTCTGCATTTAAAAGGCTCTGTCGCCGAAAATATCAATTTTATCGTAAAATACCTTACAGCTCTTTAATAGACCATAAAATTATCTACAAAACTCAATACTCACTAAGTCACTACTACTAAACCCAATACATTATTAACCAATGAAGAGAAAAAACCTATTCGTTTGATTTGTGATGACCACCCATAATGTGTATTTAAAAAAGTTGATGAAACTAAATCTAACATAGTAAATGTGAATTAAATGTCATAAAATGAACGGTTTGAAATATACATAAAAAGTGTTGTAGTAATGTAAAGAATACGCAAAAGTTTTCAATTTGCAGTTTTGATCTATTTTATGGAAATTTAGCAATATGTGGAATGTTGGACTGCACATTTTATCTAATTTAATTAATTCTTCATGTCATACCAGTTATGAGATCTTCCTCCATTGCACGTTTATCTTGAGCACGTTGTTTATTTATTCATAATTATAAGTTTTAAAATTTGATATTGTTTGATCATTAGGTATTTGTACTTACATTGGATTGGGGCATTCTGCAGTTGTGACAGCAACACGCTTTAGTCCCGATAACAAATTTTTAGTATCAAGCAGCGCATCTGGCAGTATTTTTGTATGGGATAACCCGTATTATAAAATCATTCAGCCACCAGAACAGCAGGAAACCAAAATTGAGATGATAGAAGACAAAAAAAAATCTGTTCCAACTATTGAAGAGAACATCAATGATGTATTAATAAGTAATCGCAGCAGCGTCAATGAAGAAAAAGTCTGCTGTTGTGCTTGTCCAAATAGAAAAATAGTTAACTAATCCACTAGAAAGCAGCTATTTTGCACGTTTTATTTCAACTTATTTTTAACTACATATACAAACTTTATACTTTGTACTTTTCTATTTATAACAACTGAATTAAAATAAATGTTATTAAACTTTAAAATATATTGTTTCAGCACGAGCGTAAATGATCTCTTTTTCCCTTGGAAAAAACTTAAGCATGTTATACCAAGAATCTAAATTTAAGGCTAGAATTTCCACTTTAGTTTTAGCTCTGTATGAAAAACGATGTGGGAGGCCATGGTTAAGTCCTTGGGCAAGACCAAACATGTCCTGCGTCTGTAAGACTTCGTGCTGCGTTTCGGTTAAATTTGGGTGGACTGTTAAAACACTTACTTCTCCCTTGTGAATAAAGTACATGTTTTGATCTGTATTGCCGTCTTGGATTATGTAATTGCCCGAAAAAAATACTGTTCTTTGTAATCTTACGGCAAGCTGTCTTAATAATGCTTCATGAAGTCCCTAAAAAGTAAACGATGAATAGTAATGTCGGTGCATTTATAATCTATTGTTACTTACATGAAATAAGAAACTGTTTGTAAGATGTTGTCCAAACATTGCCTCCATAATATCACATTTCAGTACATATGGAGAATGTATCAACAGCTGAGGCATGGGGTTGCCTTTTTCTTCAGCCCATAGTTGTCTCAAGTAGTCCCACAACTTATCCATTTGATGGTCTATTAATAAAATTTAATCAGTAAACATAAGACAGCGATCTCAGCCTGTGGGGCGCGCAAAATATCTAAAGAGGGGACACGAGGAAAATTAAAAATCGACGGAAAAACTATTTATTAAAACAGCAAAAACACAATAACATAAAATACATACTAAAAATGGTAGCAATCACACATATGATAGGTCCTTAGTGAGCCTAATAACTGGTGTTACGAATTTCAATGTATTTTTGAGTTAGCATTAGCAAAAAAGGTACTAACAAAAATATACATTTAAAAATAATACATACAGTTAAAGGACGGTTGAGAAATAAAAACAAATAGTGTTTTGGCAGAACATAAGAAGTGAAAGGGGGACGCAATAAAAAAGAAAAACATGAACATTGCAAAATATTGATTGCACTTAAACGGATATAAAAAAAATAAATGAAGTCGGCTGATATTTTTTAAGGTAAACAGTTAAAAGTTCATAGACTCTTAAAATTTATTTTTTATCTTGTTAATGCACTTTTTAAACAGCGATTTTGGAAACTTAAGTTTTTGCATTATTTAGCTGCTTGAAGAGAATAACGTGTAATAAAATTGTTTTGATTTATCATTGTACGCAGAAAAAGGATGTCCTGAATAAACTAAGTTTGTGTTGTTTACGAAGTGAGAATAGATAAAGATAAGTGAGTTTAGCGTTTGGTTCATGATAAATTTAAAAAAATGAAAATTGTACTTACTAGACAAATTTTGGTTTTGTAGCACATCATGCACGCAGCTAATTCTGTATTCATATTGAACTAAACTCTTCGTGATGTCATTTATTACTGTTACAATATCACCTAAAAATTTGCACATACACGTTTTTATATAAATTTACAAGTACCAGTACAAGACGAAAATTTTGTGTTCTGTTCGAAATCACTTATACTAATTAAATTCGTATTGATATATTATACTTACTTTAAAAACTATTTAAGGTAAATATAATTTTGTGTATTATCATTATTGTGACATGTTCTACGCCTTTTTGGATTTTCAGAACAAATAAAGACTACTACTACTACACCGTTAAAAAGACAAGGTGAATACGTTTAAATGGAAACAAACGAAAGTGGAAGACACGAAAGACACAAAATTCTGGTTGGTATTTGTAAAATTCATATTGAAAAACTACAGGAACAACAAATATAGTAGCAAAAAGTTGCCAAAGAATACAACTTAAAATATGCGCCTAAGAAACAAAAGTTATGGCATTTCGCCATTTCGCCATTTCGCCATTTCGGGGAAAACATTCAGTTCGATCCAAAATAATAGCTTTGTTCGCCTAGTCAAAACGATGTCGTTACGGTGTACAGGGCTGAGTTAAGCCCACGGATTTTGCCGAATATGTTCGAACCATTTAAGTTAATTTATATTTTCTATCTCGACGAACGTCATTCTGATTAAAAGCTTTGGATATTATGAAATGTCAACGTTCGCGCGAAACAGAAGCGTGGTTATACAGTTTGTTTTCATTTAATGTCTTCTTAATGTTGGTGGGGGCCCCGTAAAATGAAGTTATGATTCAAGGATACTAAACTAATAGGATGGCTCATCAGACGAACTTCGTAAGCATATCGATGACAAAAGAGGTATATTAATGACTTCACCTATGACGTTATATAAATGTTATTTATAAAGTGACATGTGTCATATGTCATACATGTATAAAATGTTCAGGTTTATGTAAATCGACTCATTTGGTTCATAAGAAATCTTATCTTATTTGGCAATGAAATAAACAAGTGTGAGTCAGGCGAATGTGTTACGTGTAGTTTAGGTTGGTATAGTCCGAGTCAAGTCTAATGGCGAGCGGTAGGGGTGCGCACTAAGTACAATATAAATTGAACACGCCACTTACTTAGTTGTATTGGTATACCCGCCAACGGTTTTAAGGTCCGTGGACCATATTGTAGCGTCTACTGCGCGAAAACACCCCCACCGCTCGCCATTAGACTTGACGCAGACTATATCACGTACGTAATATTGACTAGGGGTGGGCGATATATCGATAAATATCGATATAATTTTGATATCGATATTTCATGGTATGGACAGCAAAAATAAGGGCGAGAAGATTTTTTTTTAGATTACCAGTCTCTTTTTTAGTTTTTTACCAACTTTTTTAGCTTCCCGCCCCTTTTATATCAACATTTCGATAAATCGATATTTCGATGTACAGGGTGTAGACTTGGATTATACAACATAGTAATATCAATGGTAAAGTTTTAAAAGTGGTATATTATCTCCCCTAATTATTTTAGGGAAAAAAGGCAATTAGGTTTTTTGCAAAAAAAAATTCTGTACCCATAAATGTAATAGTATATTATATACCAAGGTAGAGAAGTCAACTATTATAGCCTGAGGGCTCAGATTAGATCGCGAGGCGCGAAGCGCCGAGGGATCTAAGGGCCCGAAGGCTATAAGACTTCTCTACCGTGGTGTATATACTATTTTTTTCACTACTAGTAAGACAAACCCATTTATGTTATGCACGCACTTTCTAACCTAAAATATAAAAAGTTAAGTACCTATCTATTCTATAGAAATATTGAATCTGCGTGTTACTCATCTTGCTAAATCACTATTGTTATTAAAAAACATTGTTTTTAAGCGATGGTTTCATCTAAAATACTGACATTATTAAAACTTTTCTTTTTTACGTTGTGTCAATCGACCGTGTGGATATTGACAACCGTCATTTATTTCGGCGCGAAAGTCGTGTTATTTAAATACACCAAAGTTTTTAAAATTAAATTAATTTATTTAAACAACGTTTTAAATGCTAAAATACCAATAAAGAGAATTTCTTTATCATACTAAATCGTCCTATAATTTTTTTTTCTTTAAAACTACAACAGCATTATCAAAAAATATAAATTTGTTCATTATTCACCAGTGGTTAATAATGAAAAATTGTTTACCTGTAACCATGCATAGGTAGAGAAATTGAATTTCACGGCATTCTAATATACGTCATAATGCTACGCTATATTACTAGTAGTGAAAAAACAATATTAAGATATAGTTTTCCAATAACTAAAAATTAAGCAAATTACAAAACGCGTTTTGACAAAAATCTGTAGTGCCTTGGAATTATGCTATGACAACAGTTACTGCCCAGCCTAATGCCACACACCGTCACTTTGATGCGAAATTCATTCTTAATTATATTTTATATTTTATCAAACATTTATTTTACACAATTAATGATGTTTTCATTCCAAGATATAATAAAAATGATAAGAGTAAACTTCGCGTCAAAGTGACAGTATAAGTGACATCAGGCTGGGCAGTTGTCATGGCATAATTCCAAGGCAATACAGATTTTTGTCAAAACGCGTTTTGTAAATTGCTTAATTTTCAGTTATTGGAAAACTAAAAATGTATAATGATTGCATTTATGGATACAAATTTTTTTTCTTTACAAAAAACTTTTTTGCACTTTTTTTTCTAAAATAATTAGGGGAGATAATATACGAATTTTAAAATTTTACCATTGAAATTGCTATGTTGTGTGATCCAAGTCTACACCCTGTATATCGATATAATTTCGATATCGAAATTTCGATATCGCCCACCTCTTTGACCACTTCCTCAGGCTTGCTATTGGAATAGCGAACGGTGCGGCGATTATTTCAGCAACCAGTTCGTCCGGTTCGCGTTTTTGTTGCGCTGGTGTGTGTACCACAGGACAGGAGTGCAACAAAACCACGATCCGCCAAAATTTAACTTAACTTAAGACATCGATAAGGAATATAACATAGAATGGATATTTGTAAATTAATGTCGGTAATGCAAGGAAAATTAATTCTTACCTATAGCTATTGCAATTAAAAATCGAAATGTTAACATGATAAAAGCTGTAAGCATTGCTTCCCTGAAATTTATTGGAATAATTTCACCAATACCAGTGGCAGTACTCACGCCTATAACATAACATGCAGCTTCAATGAATCGAGACGCTGGACTGGTCGCTGTAAAACTATAATAATAAAACAGTATGTTAATTTAATTAGTATCATCATGAGCAATGTTTAAAATTCAGAATGGATTTTTATTTTAATTTACAGTATTGGAATCGCACAAACAATGATTAAATGAAATAAACGATAAAGCGAATTAATTATATTGCTACGTCACTGCGGGTGTATCGGTTAGGACTTAGAAGTGGATTTTTGTTTTTTGCTCGTAACTTTTTCATTTGATGTTGATTTTCATTTCTGCAAAAAAATTTTCATGGCCACTCTTTGAAAGAATTCAAAATCCCCAATTTTATTTTCCATGCGACGTTTCGCTTTTTTTAAACCATCATCACGTCAATTTTTTCTTATGGACGCTATATCTGATTTTAACGCCAATTTGTAGAGCATTTAATTCTGATAAAAATGGCAAAAACAAATATTTTATTTTGAAAAATTCCTAATCGGCATGGTAAATAATAGTCTTTGTCACTTTTTCTTTGGAAGCAGGAAAGTGAACCGCATGAAATTACTATTAAAGTCAAGTACTTTTTGCAGATAAAAATTGGACACAACTAGTTTGTGTTACTTTAATGGTTCCCGTCTCCGTAAAAAAAAAATGAGGGACATTGTTATTTTGTTTATGCTTTACATTTTCCATTCTGTTCTCATCGTCGAAAAAACTTGATCAAAAAAGAGTCGGGAGTCGGTAGTTTTTTCGATTCCCGACTCCGACTCCTTAAAAAAGCTGCGACCCTCGACTCCCACTCCGCTTCGATCCCTACCCCTGGTACGTAGTATCTCTACGTGCTTTTTTTTAAATAACGTAACGTTACTTTATTGTATAAATAGTTCCTATTAACATTCAAATGTATTTTTGACAGTCCTTAAATTGCATAATTTATGTTATTTAAAAAAAATATATTTAGTACAACAAAGACTTAAAAAATGCAGCTTTAGCAGTTGTAACCCCTTTTCGCCTACAGTAGGTATAGGTACTTACTTGAAATGTGTCGCCCATGAGTCATTTAAGCATTGATTGAATGGACAACCAATCATAAACCATGAGCAACTAAAAATATTTGTTGTCAAGAATATCCAAAAGCATATTTGAATAACATGTACCAAGATTCGATTAACCTTGAGAGACTTGTTAGCCTGAAAACTATTTTTTAACTACGTTATGTGCTAACTTTACAATACTTTACTTCTTTAAAATATTGTATAAAATATGCTATCCTTAATAAATGAATCAGTCTTAGACTTGTTAATAAAATTGTGCGCTCTTTGTATGGCTTTATATAGCACAATGCCTCTACTGGTGCATTTGAAATAACATCCCAAAATATTTGCCATTTGTTCTCGAAATAATGACGTATTAATTTTTTACAAGAAGTTTCCTTACGTCCAAACCTACAAGCAATAATTATAATGTTAAAAAAATGTCATTGTTATGGGAAATTAAAAAAACATTTGCGTATAATAAATTGTTTTCAAGATGTGAATTTTGAATTAAAAATTACTAACAAGGGAGCTCACGATACGTTGTCGCTAGAATTTGATTAAGGCTGTGTTTATTGCATCAAGGATATCAAAACTAAATGTTTTCCAGAGTTATACGTGCCACTAGCTATTTTCTTCGGAAAAATAGGGGAAAAACTGAAGAGCTGAATAATAAAAGTAATTTTTGCGACCGCGTTGGCCATGAAACCGTCAGAGACTAAATCTAAACTTTTCTATTTACCAATGCGCGCATCCTTTGCAAGTTAAACGGTGCCAAATTTTTGAAAATATCTTAAACGGATCCGGAGAAAAACGTCAAAAACGAAACCCCTGCATAAACGCCATGATTTGAGAAGTTGTGGTATATTTGTATAACTATAACTATGCGACTTGCATTGCGTTTAATATAGGGAAAACCGTTTTTACAAAGACCTCGTTTTTCGCGTTTTTCTCCGGAACCGTTTAAGATTTTTTCAGAAACTTTGCACTATTTTACTTGCAAAGGATGCGCGCATTGGTAAATAGAAAAACTTAGATTTTGATTCTTACGGTTTCATGACCAACGCGGTAGCAAAAATTACTTTTATTATTTAGCTTTTCAGTTTTTCTCCTATTTTCCCGAGGAAAATGGCCAGTGGCACGTATAACTCTGAAAAACATTTAGTTTTGATCAGGGTTGATAAAAATCATGATTTTAAAAAAAAATCAAAAAAATCGATTTATTTGATTTAAATCAGATTTTTTTGATTTAAATCAGATTTTTTTGATTTAAATTAGATTTTTTTAAAATTAAATCAAATGTTCATATTTGCATGCTATTTCTGTTTTGTGCTAATATATTTAATAACCAATATATTTAATTCATTGGAGAATTTTTGTTAAAATAAAAAATTAAATATAATGAATAAAAATTTCGAAAAAAATCAGTGCTAAATAGTGATGTTATATATAATTACGTCTTTGTCTTAACAAGCAATAAACAGTATGATTATATTTATATTTCAAAGTGTAGTATATGATTTACAAAACCATGCTTGCTATTCATCATCAACTATATGTGACCTGTGATCGAATTCTATGCCTGAAAATACTTGTCTAAACATGCAAATGCAGTTTTGTATCTAAGGGTATCCCAGATTCTGTTATTCAGTTCATTTTAGTTAGCAAACGTGTACACATCACATAAATAAACGCAACATAATGTCAGGAAGGAAAAGGGATAGTGTTTGGCAACATTTTATAGAAAAATCAAACAAATTGAAAGGGAAAGCTGGGAGCAGAGCAGTTTGTAAATATTGCAAAGAAGAAATACAAGGTCTGGTACAAAGATTAAAAGCACACCGTGAAAAATGTCAGAAGAAACAAATGCATATGAATGAAGTTACTGAATGTAATACAGAAGATACTGACACAGATTCTAATCCTACCACCATAGAAACAAGTCAACCGAAAGAGTTTTTTGATCCACAACCTAGTACGTCTAGAATGGATACAAATACAAATATAAGCTCACCACCTGCTAAAAAAAAAAGAAATGACTGAAAATTTATTAATGAAATCATTTGTAGTGCGTACTTCTAACGAGTTAAAGAAAAATCTTGATAGACAAATCGCAAAAGCTATTTATGCGACAAATAGTAGTTTCAGATGTATCGAACAACCAGAAGTGATAAAAGCAATCGAAATGTTACGGCCAGGTTATTCACCACCTTCTAGGTTCGCTGTATCTTCAACATTATTAAATGAAGTGTACATGGAAGAAAAAGAAAAATGTCTTGCAAAATTAACAAATAGTTCGGTTTGCCTTTCCTTAGATGGTTGGTCAAATGTACATAACGAACCGATAATTTGCGCTACTGTAACAACAGATTATGGATCAACCTTCCTATATATATATATGTATAGATACATCAGGACATGCACATACAGCCGATTATTTAACAAGTATAGCAATCAGTTTAATAAATAAGTGCAA
The DNA here is from genome assembly GCA_947652605.1 of Elmis aenea. NCBI lineage: Eukaryota > Metazoa > Arthropoda > Insecta > Coleoptera > Elmidae > Elmis > Elmis aenea. Next base: position 25,338,806 of record OX393577.1, on the reverse strand, counting down.
AACTCAATATAATTGTGCAGTTTCAAGTTTCGTTACAGATAATGCAGCTAATATGAGCAAAATGAGAGAAAACATTAAAAATGAAGTAACCGATGTAAATGTGATAACCTATGGATGTTCAGCACACATTCTAAATTTACTTTCCAAGGACTTGCAGATACGAGATATTAAAGAAAATGTTGTGCATGTTGTTAAGTATTTCCGTAATAATCATTTGGCAAGTGCTAAATATAAAGCTGCCGGAGGTAAGGCGTTAATATTGCCTCAAGACGTAAGATGGAATACTCTTGCAGATTGCTTGGAAATATTTACACAAGAATGGCAGAAATTGTTACAAATTTGTGAAGAGAACAAAGACCAAATTGATTCTTTAATATTCCAAAAGGTGTCTAACATTAAACTGAAACGATCGGCAGAAGATTTTTTAAAAATAATAAAACCAATTTCCGTAACTTTAGACAAATTACAAAGAACAGATGCATTTTTAGCTGATGCTGTAGAAGCATGGAAAGAACTTGAGGCTGTTTTTGATGATACTATTACATTAAATATTGAACAAATGGCTGCATTTCAAAAACGATATGCTCAAGCTTTGACACCGTACCATTTTTTGGCTTATTTATTAGACCCTAGAAAAACAAAATTTCCTTTAAAATATAATGAAAAAGACGCAGCTTTAAAAGTAGCAGCAGAAAGTTACCCACACAGTGGTTTATTACCCATAATAATAAAATTTGAAGCTAAATCTGATCCATTTAAATCTGTTATGTTTAGTGAGGAAATTATTAATAATGTTACTCCGATACAGTGGTGGAAATCACAAAAAGATGTTTCCGATATTAATAAAGTGTTGCCAATATTAACACAACTAATGTGCAGTGTAACTTCTTCGGCCTCAGTTGAAAGAATTTTTTCAACATTTGGATTGGTCCATTCGACAATAAGAAATAAACTGGGAACTGAAAAGGCTGCAAAACTGGTATTTGTATTCCAACATTACAATACCAAAAATTTATAAATGTATATTATTATATATTATTTTAAATGAATTACATTTCGTTACGTTACGTATAAGTATGTATTTAATACGTATATACATATAAGAACTGTTTTTTTTTTTTTAAATACTTATATACATAAATACCATATACCTAATGTTTTTTTTATTTGAGAAAATAAAATATTGTTTTGTTATAAATGTTTTATTACCTACTCATATAATAAGTGATTTAAATTGATGTTTTTTTTCCACTTGATTTAAATCGTGATTTAAATCAATGATTTTTTTAAAAAAATCGCTTGATTTAAATCTGCTCAACCCTGTATTGATATTCTTGATGCAATAAACACTGCTTTAATCAAATTCTAGCGACAGCGTATCGTGACATTACCTGGTAAGATAAGTACACAGGGTGTACAAGATAGGTGCAAAACGTACAAGGATCCCATAAAATTAGATAAAATGTGCACAACCTTAAGAAGAACTATACTACACAGTTAAAGTGACCATATAGGACCGGCTCTAGGCTTAGGTGCAAGAGGCACAAGCCTGCGGGTGCAATGGCTTTGGGGCGCCAACATCGCTAAAAGTAGATAGGGTTGTCAACATTGCACCGATGCTGACTCAAAGAAAATAATTTCTGAGGACGAGAGGTCGTGGGGGAGGGGGGGCGTGTAAAATAAAAATCAATTATTTTTGATTTTTGTAATAAAAATCAAAATTTGGCCAACCCTGGTCAGGAAAGATTAAACAGTTTAACAATATTATCGATTTCGAGACAGTAAAAGAGAAGTTTTAATTTAGTTAAAATATTGATTTTTTTGCTGCGATTTTCAATAACTGTTCTTATGCTTTAGAAACACAGCGTATGTACTTTAATTAAGATTTTTTGCTTAGTTTTTGCAAAATGTTTACATTTATTATCTTTATAGACCTATTTTATAAGTACAATTTTAAATAATTTATTTAAGAATTGTTTGTTCAGTTTCCGAATAATTTATTGTTGTTATATACTGTTATACCATACTTTATGTACTATCTTTTAATTGTTCTATTACGACACGCTCCTTTTGTAAAATGTATAAAGCTTAAAAATTAAAAATAATAAAGATCGGGCTCTGAAAACCAAGGGGCGTCATATACCCTCGAGCCGGCCCTGTGACCTTACGTCTCGGATTATGCGAGACTATCGCGTTAGTTATGATAATAAACTCACATGATTATACACCCATCAAAAGAAAGAAAAACTCGATTGGTGGTTTGAATACCAGCGAAGATTATTTAAAAATAGTCAATGCAAATATTACGATAACCAAAAATTGCAAAAGAAAATATAATAAAATATTCAAATTATAAAAAAACTTGCTCTAAAAATTTAATGAGAAAGTTATGAATAAAAAATTAATTGTATTTTTTCAGTGGAATAAAATTTATATATTTTTTCGTTTATTTTTGACAACTCTGTATTTAAACTTACTGGTCAAGGTAAGTCGTATGCAAGCCCATAAAAATCTTTATGTAGAATACAGATTCCAGTAACAAGCTCCAAATTGTCAAACTAATATCTTGTGTAACAAATGAATATGGTATAATGGTGCAATCGTATATTACAACACACATTGATGCAATTTTCACAATCTAAAAAATAAAAAGTTTAAAATATGGCAAGTTAAGTGTGAGTGTTAATCATTTAATTATAATGGTTGAAAATCGTTAAAAAATGCAAAAAAAACACTTTTTGACATTTGTAAAATCAATCATTGCAAAACGCTAAAAGCGCAATAAAACTAAAAAAAAGGAAATACAAGAGGAGCATGTTGCGTCATATTAATAGACGATAAAAAGTCAAGTTGTATACGCTTGCAATTCAATTCCCCCAATGAATAACATTAAAAGTAAATACAGGAGCAGACTGACTGATGTAAGTTTGGAAGCCGAGTTACCATTAAAATGGACAAAAAACACTCAAAATTTGAATAAATTGACTAAGTTCAAAAGCCACACTAGTAAGTTTGAATATTAACTCAATATACTTATTAAAATCAATATTTTAATACATTAGTATTTGACCTAATTATTTTTGCAATACAAATTTATTTCGTGTTTTCTTGATTACTAAAAAGTTTATTAAGTTTCAATTTATGTTTCATAAACTCATTTAGAAAACAACATTAATGACATATTTACCTTTAGTACTATATTATTTGGGTCTAGAACAAAACGAAACCATTTAAAGGGTAATAAAATATTTAGTATCGTTTGGCATGGTGTCATAGGATCCTTATCACGCCCACTGATGGAAATTGTCCCAACAGTACTAATAGAGAATCTGTTGGATGACAAAGAAACTTTCCGATTACTCTCTGTATCACCTTTTTTATCAGATTCCTCCAAATCATATTCGGCTAAAAAATTGATAATATTAAAAATTTAAATGTAACATTTTATTGTTGTCTAAAGGTCTTAATTCTTTAATGTTTTAGACGAATGAAATGTGCATGGACTTGAACGCTTTGAAATTTTTATGTGCAATGTTCATATTTTTTGCTGTTTTTTAAACTTGCCAATAATGGTTCATAATTATTAATAATTATTGAAATCTGTTGTCATTAGGCTTAAAATTTTGTGTTCGTAACTTTACGGCTAAAATTGAAAAATGGTAAGTGCAATGTGGAAAATATACGAAGCAAGAAAAAGTACTATGATAATAAACATTGATTAAAAGTATTTATTTTTATTTCCGCGGAGGTGGTCCCCTTTCGGGTTCCTGTACTGCGACCTATTGGTCTATTGTACTCTCTGGTGATGGCCCCTTAAAGAAGTTATGCGTTTTTGAAAAACTCCAGGATTTTCTTTAAGGGTGTTTTTCTTAACTGTTCTTGGTTGTATTTTTCCATCCATAGAAGTCTACGCCGATAGGGGGTGTGAATTCTTCACATTGGTATATTACGCGAAGAGGAGTATCTTGTTCTTCACCACATCCTCTGCATATATCGGTCTCTGAAAGCCCTATTATGTAGGTGTTTGTTTAGCTCAAAGTGTCCTGTGACGAGTCGTGGTTGCTCTGATGTCTACTCTGCTCATCCCAAGCATTTCTTTTGTATTTTCTTTAGAGACCATTGACAGAATAGCCTTAGAGTGGGCCTGTCCTGCAACTTTTTTCCAATAAGCATTATGCCCTTGTATTAATGTGTCATTAAGACACGGCTTGGCTGTTTCATAGGATGTACCAACTGCGGGTTCTGGTCCGAAGAAAGGTCTCGCTACCAATTTTGGCTAGACGATCTGCCTTCTCATTCCCTGGTATAATAGTGTGCCCTGGGCACCGTACCAGTTTAACATTATTCCTGCTTCCTAGCACGTTAAGTGGCCGTATGCACAAGTCCTGAGTTTACTTCCGACGAGCCAAGAGCTTTTAAGGCTGCTTGGCTGTCGGACACTATGAAGATTCTTTTATTGTTAAAATATCTTTCTAATAGTGTATTTGCACATGTGCATAGCATACATTTTGGCTTGAAATATGGTTGCACTTTGTCCAAGGCTTACACATGATTGTGTCTCGTCTCAGTTGTGCTGTTCCCCATATTCCGCAGCCTGTGTCATTTTGTGTTTTTGACCTGTCTGTATACCAGACTAGGCCATTTAGCTCTATTTCTTGACGCTCCCATTGGTCCCGTGTTGGAATTATTCCAAAGGTTTATTTTATCCGAGACACTTAGTGTCGATCTCGTTGAGAATTGCCAAGTGCCCTTCTCTACGTCTCCCCTCTTTGGAGGTGATTATCATTCGATACCCTCCTCTTAGTGCTTGTTATTTGACCGCAAGGTGAAGAGGAGGTAAGTTTAGCAACACTTCCATTGCCGCCGTGGGCGTTGTCATCGCCCCAGTAATACTTAGGCAAGCCAGTCGCTGTAGCTTGTCTAGTTTATTCCTGTAATTCTTTATCTGTGTTCTAGTCCACCAGATCAAACTTGCGTAAGTTACGAATTACGATGGGTATAACCATCTTGGTATATATCCAATATATCATTCTAGGTGTTAATTCCCAGTTTTTCCCAAGCATCCTTCTGCAGGTTTATAGAGCTACAGTGGTTTTCTTGGTAGTTTTTTCTACGTGTAGTTTGAAGTTAAGTTTTCTATCTAGAATCACTCTTAAATATTTAACCTCCTACTGTTTTCAGTGGTTCTTCCAACAGATATACTGTTTTAGTCACACACGGTTTTGTTTTTCTAGTGAAGTGTACTAGTGAGGTTTTAGACGAATTTACCGGTAAACCCTCGCCCTGCATCATGTCTGATACTACGCCTCCAAACTTACCTGTTGTTAGTATGGCTATGTCATCGGCATAGCCTACCGCAAAGTGTCCTGTTTTCTCCAGTCTCCACAGGAGCTCGTCTGTCACTAGGCATCACAAAAGGGGAGATAACACCCCCCCCATGTGGGCATCCTCGGACAACCTTAACTCCTGCAGACATAATTTTTTAAATGTTTAAGCATTTCGGAAATCCATTTACAAATTTTAGAATGTATTCCTCTGCTTTCCAATGTTTTTCGTATTGATCTCGGGGAGGTATTATCAAACGCCCCCTCGATATCCAGAAAAACTCCAGGTGTGATATCTTTGTTCTTTAGACCACTCTCGATCTTGCTAGCTATTTCATGTATGGCTAGCTTGCAACATTTTCCTGACTGATAGGCATATATTGATGTCGATGAAAAGGTGAGACCCAAAGAACCTCGTCCCTTGTGCCTTTCTATGAGTCCAATAGTTTTAGGGGGAAATATAGACTTATTGGTCTAAAAGCTTTGGGCTGGGCGTATGACTCTCGTCCCTGCTTTGGAATGAAAACCACCTTTACGTCTCTCCAAGCTCTAGGTACGTATGTGAGGGCTAAACTAGCCCTAAGCATCGTACAAAGGTTGGAGAGACGTAAAGGTGGAATGGGAAAAAAATAAAGCATTTAAATAGGTCATATCTAACTATAGTTTCTAATTAAAATAAGGTAAGTTTTTTAATGGTGAGTGTAAAATATTTTTTTTAGTACCATTTAAGTGAACAAAAAGTATCTAAAAATAACCTTCACAAACTTTTTCGACATTTACAACAATAGGGGAGATGATATGACACATTATAAATATGTTAAGAACACAGTTTTTCGATAATAACTCAAAAACCGGAAATGATAGAATATTTTAGAATATGGTCCTGAGTTTCTCCCAAAAAACTGCACATTTTTGGTAATTTAACCTTTTCTCTATCTTGACTATTAAGCGAGATACCCATGTAATCCCATGAAATTTGGACCACCCTGTACATATTTCTTTCAGTGCCGCTATCACATGGGCGTACGTAGTTTTTTTTTTGAGGGTGGGGCAAAGCTTGCAAAATCTTTAACGTGACCATCATTCATTTGGTCAGTGATAGAGTACTCGATCTCAGAAGGCAGCAAGTGCCCCATTTGCATTACCCTGTGGGGACGTCCATGTTGCGTAGTTTAAGGCGTTAACATGATGGGGGGGTTTATTCCGGGTTTAGCTTTTATGCAATCGGGCCTAGTGTCACAAAATAACTTGTATCATGTGGTATATGCAGGGCCTTTCAGAATAAATGCGAAGTACGGGGAAACAATGATTTAAGGCCCCTCAAAATTAAAAAATATGAGGAAAAATGTAAAATGTTAATGGTCGTTCGATGATATAAGGTATAATATAAAACGGTTATTTCAACAACATGAATATTACGTATTTTTTTCTAATAGATCGAGTTAAAAAACTGAGGCCCCTAAAACGGTGGGGCTCGGGCCATCTGCCCCTCTTGACATCCCGCCCTCTGATAAGGCCTGGGTGTATGTGTGAGACATAATATTTAATTAGTAACACTACCTTGATGGATGACTTCTTCGTCTTCTATAATCGTAGTTGGCATAATATAATCCCTTACATAGAGTAATAACGTTTCCATGTTTCGTTTTATTCGGGGATAATCACTTAACATCGTATAAAATGTCTCACTTGATATTACCAGAACGTCTAAGTTTCGACTTGCAGTAACTGTAACGGAACTGCAACCTGCACTTACTTGTCCGATGTTTCCAAAAAGACCACCTGGTCCCATACAAGCCAACATTTCGTTATAAGAATTCAAAACTTCAACTTTCCCACGATAAATGATATAAATGTTAGAATGAACATCATAACAACGCACTACCGTATCTCCTAGAAATATAAAATTTTTAGGTGAACCCCAAAGATATACAGGGTTCTCGTTTTTCGAGGGCCACTATGGGGATCTCGTAAACGGTAAGAGTTACGACTTCGGTTGAGTTAGGGCAAAGTTGTATATTCAGGTGCTTAATAATTTGACGCAAACAGAACTCTTTTAGTTTTTGAGATATAGGGAAAAAAGTAAAAAAGTGGATTTTTGTTTTTTGTCCGTAACTTTTTCATTTGATGTCAAATTTCATTTTTGTAAAAACATTTTCATGGCCACTTTTTGCAAGGAATCAAATGCCACAATTATATTTTTTGTGCGACGTTTCGTTTTTTTAAAACAATCATCATCAGGTCAATTTTTTCTTATGAACGCTATATCTGATTTTAACGCCAATTTGTAGAGCATTTTATTCTGAATTTGACAATGTATAACAGTTGGCACTTTTTTGAAACAAGTGTTGTTAAAAATTGCAAAAACAAATATTTTATTTAAAACAAATCCTAATCGGCATGGTAAATAATTGTCTTTGTCCCCTTTTTCCTTGGAAACAGGTAAGTAAACCGCATGAAATTACTAATTAAAAAAATAGGTATTAATAAATATGTTAGGAATGCATTAACATTGTTCACTTATTAACAAATATTTTTAGAATATTTTCTTCGGTTAAGTAATAAATTTCTCTAAAATGTGTATTTAATCCATATTTGGCATACAATTATTTGTAACAAAAAATAACGAGTTATGCCTTTTATCTGCGTTCATGACTTCTAATAAGCAAAAAGAGTAAACATATTTCTGGACGTTTTTTGTAAACCATGAACACTTATATTATTTGATTACGAAAATTTTGTTACAAATGATTGTATGTCAAATAAGAGATTAAATACACATTTTAGAGAAATTTATTACTTAACCGAAGAAAATAATCTAAAAAAAATTGTTAATAAGTGAACAATGTTAATGCGTTCCTAACATATTTATTAATACAATTTTTTTAAATTAAATCCCTTTAATAGTAATTTCATACGGTTTACTCACCTGCCTCCAAGGAAAAAGGCACAAAGACAATTATTTACCATGCCGATTAGGATTTGTTTTAAATAAAATATTTGTTTTTGCAATTTTTAACAACACTTGTTTCAAAAAAGTGCCAACTGTTATACATTGTCAAATTCAGAATAAAATGCTCTACAAATTGGCGTTAAAATCAGATATAGCGTCCATAAGAAAAAATTGACCTGATGATGATTGTTTTAAAAAAACGAAACGTCGCACAAAAAATATAATTGTGGCATTTGATTCCTTGCAAAAAGTGGCCATGAAAATGTTTTAACATAAATGAAATTTGACATCAAATGAAAAAGTTACGGGCAAAAAACAAAAATCCACTTTTTACTTTTTTCCCTATATCTCAAAAACTAAAAGAGCTAGATGAGTTATGTTTGCTTCAAATTATTAAGCACCTGAATATACAACTTTGCCCTAACTCAACCGAAGTCGTAACTCTTACCGTTTACAAGATCCCCGTAGTGGCCCTCGAAAAACGAGAACCCTGTATAATATCACGTTAGATGTTGAAATCAACAAATTTTTGTAAAATCCAGCTTTGTTCGTGTTTTCAATATGATACAGACAGAAGTGAACATATGGTGACCAGAATTTTAGAATGCATGAGAACATTTAGTAAAAAAGCGATTATCAAAAAAAGTTAGATTTATTTTTTGTCGGTAATCACAGACGTATAGCTAGCTATAAATAAATTAAAAAAATAAAAGATTTGTTTTTATATGAAACATAAATCATTTATGTAAGAAATTTATTAAAAATGTCACTATTCAGGCAAAAATAATTAAAACAAAAAATATTGATAACACTTGCATCATTGACAAGATGGTTTACCCGGCGTTGCACGGGCGATTACAATTTTAATTACTGTTTTAACTTGAATAAGCCCAATAATTCCAAATCATACACAAATGACATACTCTGATCACAATCATCTTTTCATTTTCTTATAATTCCTTAAAAAATAACTATTTATTGCTTAAAAATTGAATAATAACTCAAATTTATTTTCTTTCGTCTTGTTTCAATTAAAAATGTACTAATAAAAATAATACTTCATGTACATTTATTACTAATTGTATACAAAACAATCTTTACTTGTGAAATACCCCGCGCCGTATCGTGTTATGACCAGGTATTTACCGACGTAAGATCGAATCCCGTCCAAGTAATTTTTTTTTAAATTGGTAATATGTGCTTGTAGTTAAAGTTTGGCGTTAGATCTGCAAGGTCCTAAATAGTAACTGTGCAAAATTTGGTCGCGATCGGTTAACGGACCTAGGATTGTATAGCGAACAAACAAACAAACAAACAAACAAACAAACAAACAAACACACAAACAAGCTCTTTTATATATATAGATAGATAGGAGTATCATAGTCGAGGCTTGTACCTTGTACTATGTATAGGTATGTTGTTTTTAAGGGAGGACAAAAGGATATATACTAGGAAGCACGAGACCTCCAAAAGAAGGACTGTCCTTCTCAAAGGAGGACGTTTGATTACTAGGGGTGGGCGACATCGAAATTTTGATATCGAATATCGAAATTATATCGATATTCTTCGATATATCGATATTCTTCGATATATCGATATTTTAATGAAGGGCCGGAGAGCTAAAAGAGTTACTAAAAAACTGAAAAAAGAGGCTGGTGACCTAAAAAAAATCTCCTCGCCCTCATATTTGTTGTCGATACAAAGAAATTGGGTGGGCGACATCGAAATTTTGATATCGAATATCGAAATTACATCGATATTCTTCGATATATGGATATAAAAGGGGCTGGAAGCTAAAAAAGTTAGTAAAAAAAATTGAAACTAAATGTGGGGTAAAACTTATTAGCAGACACCGATACAAGCAAATTATAATTTATGAATGGTAATGGTAATTTTGGTAATTATAATGAATGGTAAACTGATACAAGTTGATAAATTTAAATATCTTGGGAGCTGGATAACAGTAGATTCGGATTCGAACGCAGAAATACGCAGCTGAATAGAACGGGCTAGAACAACATTTCTTTAATTATTAAAGAAATGTTGTTTAATATAAGAAACCTATTTAACAATTAAAGTCTTAACCTAAAATTATGTTAAAGTTTTGTGAGATGCTACGTTCATCTTTGTTACTGTATAGAGAACAGAGTAGAGACGTGGACTCTCAAACGTCGAACAACTGCCTATCTTGGACACATTTTTCATAACACCAAGTACCAATTCTGACAATTGCAAGGAAAGATCGAGGAAAAACGTGGGGTATAGGACGCAAGAAATATTCCTGGCTCAAAAATATTAGAGATTGGATTGGCTAGGACGCTCATACTTTGTTTAGAGCAGTTCAAGACTTAGTTTGTCCAAATTGTCACCAACTTTCAATAATTGGATATGGCATCTTAAGAAGAAGATGTGGTACGTCTGATTATGAAAAAAAATATCACGTAACGAAGTTTATTATTAACATTGGTAGAGTTTTTTGTCACTATATTCTAAAATTTATGTGGTAAAACTATAATTAACAAAAATCAATAATTCTTACCTTTCAAAAAATATTGTTCTGAGAGATGTTTAGCAATTACTCTTATAAAAGACTTATCTACCTTTTCAAACAAGGGCACTTCACGCAAGGTGTTTTCGTACAAAAACAGGACAACGTCTTCTATTAAAGCCGTGTTTAATCGTTGACAAAGTTCTTGAGACCTAACACCAGCAGTGCGTGTCCAAATGTATTCGTAATAATTTATAATCTATAACACTCAGCGGTAAAACATTTTAAAATTTAAAATACATTTAAAAATCACACCTTTTTTTGGTGATCGGGATCTAAGTGTTCTGCTTTAAAAAATCTCGACGCGTTCCGAATCATCTCCTGGTAGTTTGACATAGTTGTGGAAAATTGTGAATGGCCACTCGCCAAACTGGCGTATACATATGCAAATAGTAAAACTCCGATTATACTGACAAAAACAATGAGCATCATGGTGGTAGAAGAGTAAGCTTGTATATCGCCGAATCCTACCCCTGTTATTGTCGATGCTATCCAGTAAATATTAATCATATATATTTGTAATGGATCTACAATAAATTAGCGTAAAAAGTAACAACATTTGAAACGGGAATAAAATAATACATTAAGTAAAGTCGTTTGTGTCAGGAACTAATATGTTAAAGTTGAATACTCGTAAGTTATACAGAGTGTCCCAGCCAAGACGAATTATTCGATAGCTCTGTTATTAGTTATAATATTAAAAAAAGTTAAATGTAAAAGTTGTTTCTAATCATTTACTACATCACCTAAAATTATTTTCAACTATACAAAGTGTTTTGTTTTTGCGCTCTGATACCAAACATTGTTTTTTTTTTTATATGGAACACCCTGTATATTTTGTAATTTTTGGATGTAAAATTTAATTCTCTTTCAAAAATATTATAGGTTGTTTATGTATAAAATGAACCGTTTTTGAGCTAATAACGTTTTTTGAAAATTTTGACAGATGCAGACCTTTATAAAAATATTTATATTTATTTACATAACAACGCCAGAGCAATTTACTCTGGTAATTTATTAGACAATAGTGTCATAGTGATTGTTGATTCGTTAAACTTTTAAAATAATATACAGGGTGTTCGTTTTACTCGGTCCATTTCGCTAAACTTTAAACGCATGTAAGTCAATTTTTTTAAATGGAACACCCTATATATTTCTAAATTTTCTTGTAGAAATTTTAATTATCTTCCAAAGCTATTAAGCATGGTTTATGTCTAAACATAATATTTTTGAAGTTTTTTCGTTTCTTATGATTATTTGCGAGTATTTTCCTTAAAATATCGGTAGTAGCCTTTGAAAATTCAAAACAATTTGTATAAACTGTCAACCAAAACAGTTAATCGGCACAATTTCCACTATTATGCCACTAAAAATCCATATTTTTTAATTTATTTTATTTAGGTTATGTAGTAAATGATTAGAAACAACTTTTACATTTAACTTTTTTTAATATTATTACTAATAACAGAGCTATCGAATAATTCGTCTTGGCTGGGACACCCGTATAACAAGGGCCACTAACTAGTTTGTTGTTGCGATCGACTTAAAATAAAATGTTAACCACGAGCTACCTACTAAATCCTCGAATTTTTGAACGAACTCCGAGGAAACACCACTCTTACAGGGGTCTCGTTTTTTCCCGTAACCATTAAAACTGTTTTCAACAACTTTGCGCCGTTTTACTTGCAAAGGATGCGCGTATCGGAAACTAAAGGAGTTTCGATGTTTTCCCGAATGATAATTTTTAAGTATCATTTTCGGGCGGCCGTAAAGGATACTAAAAACAAAAAGTGCACCATTCACATCACCAGATGCGGCCATGTTTTGGTTACATTTTAAGAAGAAAAATGTTGAATGAAAAACAAAAAAGTTATTGAATTTTTTGTAACTTTAGGTGTTTTCCGTTTATAAACGAACTCCGAAGAAAAGTTGCTTTTACAGGGGTTTCGTTGTTCGCGTTTTCTCCTGATTCATTAGACGTATGTTCAAAAACTTTGTACCGTTTTACTCGCAAAGAATGCGCGAAATAGGAAAGTTTTAATTTTATCTCGAACGGTTTTATCACCACCGCGACCGCAAAAATGACCATTTGTAAGCACAACTTTCGGGCGGCCTTGAAGTATACTAAAACAAAAGAAATGCAGTCATCATCTATATAAAAAAGCATTATCTTACTTAATAAATTTAAATCAACAGAAAATTTCTGTGCGATCGTTGGTCGATCGCCGATCGACCTGTTGGCAATAACTGTTATACAGAATAGAAATTTTATAAATGCACTAACCAGTGATTTCACGGAACTGTGAATTGTTGAACCATCCTCCATTAAGACATTCCAAGTAACCATATTGTCTAACATTTGTTGCAGAATCCCAGACGGAAATTTCAGAAGCGGAATCTACATGTTTACATGTATTATCTATCAGCTGTATAATAATGTGAAAAACTTACCATTACGTTGATAGGTATAAAACTTGTAATTACATATACTCCCAAATGTGATTGTAGTAACTAAATTAATAATAACTAAAGTAAACGGTAACATTTTAAATACACGCAGTATGTAATTGTTTTTTAATATATCTCGTTCGAAATAATTGAATGTTTCTGGTATGCGATGAAATTGTAAGATGGTGTTGAGACGCCATACACAATGGTGATAATGTGGACTTATTATATGCGCTATTGGATCGTGCCCTTCATCATGAGTTGAGTCGATCCATAAAACAAAAAACATGAAAGGAAAGTTGGCAAGCAAATCAATAGCGAAACTATGAGCTAGATAGTACTTGGCTGTATATTTTGGGTGTGAAATGAGCACGCCTTTCTCATCGTAGTAGGCTACGTGAAGCTGGACATAAATATCTATGGCCGCATTAATATCGGTGACCAACATCAGCCAATACAATTTGTGTGCGTATGGGGTGACAGCAAAATAATAAGGCTTCATGGTGCAAATTATCATAATACATATTATTCTTAATGTCAACCATAAACGAAGAAACGGGCCTCGGGGTGTAATTGTTATTGGCATCATTAAATATCCCAAAAATCGAAATTTTCCTAAACTTCTGAACGGTTTCCAATAATCATCATGCCCTTGTGCTCTATGACAGTTATGATAGGTACGTATAAAAGAGTTTCTGAAAACAAAATCGTTTATCGAAATATAGAACAGAATATAAAATGGTAACCTAAAGGAGATAGGATTTATGTATATAGGTCTTGCCTTGCCAGTCGCGATCGCGTCCGCTAATTAATTTGATCGCGTTAGCGATTAAGGCCTGTGTTTAAAATTTTAATTAGTCTATAGACTAATAAGTAACTTAATTCTATTTCTATATAACAAAAAAAAAAGATCTAAGAGTCGCTTATTAACATCTCCTATCTGTTTTAACATTAGGCACTATTCGTGTGCACTAACATACTACACATTTTTAAACACTTTATTTAAGCACTAATAGTGTCGCATTACAGCAGCTTAAAGGGTTTCCTCTTGATTCTCCTTACTATATTGTGTTATCGAGAAGCTGGATAGCCTCGATATTCACGTAATAGTCTTTCTTCGTGACTTCACGAATATTTCTGAATTTCGCTGTCTACAAACTCCACTTCAAGATCCCCATGATGATCGTCGTTTCTATATACCAGGGTGCATCTACGATGTCCCTTAGTACTTTATTTTAACAAGTTTGTATTACTTTAATATTGCATTTTTTTGGTGCAACCTGAGAGCTGTATACCACACGTCTACACTGGTTTTAGTATCTGCTTGTATAGTAGAAGCTTATTATGTACTGACAGAGTGGAGTTTCTTTCTAATAATCAGTAAATTTTTTGGTATGTAAAACCCAACTCCTCTCTTTCAGATATTAACTCTCCAGCGAAGTTTAGTGTCGAGTGTTAAGCTGAGGTATTTGGCTGTGTTGGCGTATGGTATTATCTGACCATTTATGTTTACCGGAGTGTGTTCTATCCTTTTGTTGGTGAAATCAATATGGACTGACTTGGTTTCGTTCAGTTTTATTCTCCACTTTTTTGTCCAGCTTTGAAATTTATTGATGGCTGCTTGTAGCTTCTTTGCTGTTTCTTCGTTGCTTTTGCCGACAGCTAGGATGGCAGTATCGTCAGCAAAAGTATTGTGTTGTTTTCTAGTACCGAGAGATCACTAGTAAAGAGTAGGACTGAACCCAAGACAATACCCTGTGGCACTCCAGCTTTAATTTCTTTGAGATTAGAGTAGGTATCTTCCTGCTTGATCCTAAAATATCTCTTTGATAAATAAGACATTAGAATTTCTCTGTATTGTTTGGGAAGGATATGTTTTAATTTATAATGCAGTCCTTCGTGCCAAATACTGCGGAACAAACTATTTTCTCTTCTAATACTTGTTTAGTTATCCTATGGCCTTAGTCAACTGTGGAGTGTTTATGTCTGAATCAAAATAGGTAATTGTGGATCAGATTTTTTCTTTCAATGATGGGATGCATTCTCTCGCGAAACAGTTTATCGAAAAGTTTAGACATGATAAGTAATAGTGAAGTTGGTGTATAGGATGTGGCTTCGTATGGGGTTTACCTGGTTTCAGTATTATAATTATCGCCACCACTTTTCACAGTCCTAAATGCAGCATTGACAAGCTTGGTAAGCTTGACTAGAGCTTTTCTTGGGAGCTGCTTTAACACTTTTCCTGTTGTCAGTTCAAAGCCAGGAGCTTTTTTCGGATTAATATTGTTTTTGATTTCATTCATAACCTCCTTAGGAGAGACATGAGTATTTTTTAACTTTTCTATTATGGCGTTATCATTAAATATTTGCTCTTCTTGTTTACTATGTAGTTAAATAATATTTTCTAGGTGTTCGACAAATCTTTGAGCTTTTTATTCGTTATTTCTGGCCCAGCTTTAATCTTCGTTCTTAATTGGCACTATCTGAATGATCGGTCTTTTTATTCCTTTAGTTGCCTTCCAGGAAAAATAATCAGTGCTGTTGTCGTTAGTAATTTCTCTCAGGGCTAATTGTTTCATCTTTTAGATCTTTAATATCTCTTCTTAGTAGTTGTGTGAGAATATTTAAATTGGTTTTGTCCTGTGGGGCTCTGGTTTAAAACCGTTTGTTCTTATTTTTAGTTTTTCGACTAGAGGTTCCTTATCTCTTTTGGATAGTTATTACCTTTTAGACGCTTTTATTAATTCCATACCATATGTAAACGTATACCGGATAAACGTAGTAACATTTGATGTTAGTTTTCTCTTTTTACCAATTATGCTGCCCCTCAAATTAGAGGCTCTGGACAGTTGCCCTGCTTGCGTCCCCTAGATTGGGCCCTGGTCCTTGCATTGTTTTTTTAACACCAACGATTTATCATACTCACAAAAAGGTACGCCTTTTTTGTACTTTACCGAGGTTTGCTATTATTTGTTTTCAATATAAGCTTATCTTATTAATTAGTTTTCAGTATAATAACAATTAAATGAAGATAATTAAATTAGACTATAACGTTATATTAATAGAGGGAAAAAGAAATAGAGAAGACCAAGAATAAAATGAGAAAAAGTAGTGAGGAAGAGACTAGAAGAAAAAGGAGTCAGCTGGAGAGATGCGCCACAATTAGCTAACGATAGGAAGGAGTGGAGAAACATAATACATAAATAGAAAAGCATACCTCGACACCGAAAGGAACAAGAAAGAGGAACCGATTAAGAAGAAGAATATTTATTTAAATTTATTACCTCAATAATCCTTTGAAACAATTGAGGCACATAAGAAACGTTCGCTTAATGGCTATTCTGTGTTTAATATTTTTTCTGGAACTGCTAGTTGGTCGTCGCTCCTTATCCACAAGATTTACCCAATTCGTGAAGTATGGATCTTCTACAATTTCTTTGGTTTCATAATATATGGAAGAGAACATACTCATAGCTTGATTATAAGTTCGATAATCTATAACAATAATCTTGCAGTTGGTTTCTGTTCGAACGGTATAACGTTTAGGAATTCCATAAATCATTTCGATATCTCCAAGCTGAGATCCTGGCCCATGGTTATGTAATATTATACCATTGTCTGATATTATTTGGCAGTGTCCCTGTTGTAGGATATACATTTCTCTGCTCATATCTCCAGAATAACTAATTATTTCGTCTGGTGGTAAGATTCGCATCTTTGCGCCTAAAGCTACTACCTGAAATGCAGTTAGTTAATGATTGATAAAAAGGCGCATTTATTCGAAACACAAAGTACATAACAAAAAATGTTGTTAAATTCTCAGAGTTTTCATGTTGAAGATTGTTCGAAAACAATCAACCATATCATTTGGATAATTTTAGTTTAACTCGTTGGTCGCACGTCACCCGTATATGGCTGACACCACCAAGTTCTTCGAGTGTCATGTCAGACGCAGAGACGTATTGATATACAGTGTCCAAAAGGTATGGAATATGCTATATATCTCAGTAAATATCCACATTACGGAAAAATGTTTTGAATAAAAGTTGTTTGGTACTTAGTTTTCCACTATAAGACAAAATTTAAATTTTATTTTGTCGAATAACAAAAGCGCAATGAAAAACAATTGAATTTTTTAAAATAACGAGATACCCCATATTATACTCATCTGATAGAGATTTTTTTTCTCTTTTTAATGATGCAAAACTTTAGTACCCTTACTTGCGCAACTTTTTGAGAAAAACGTAAAAATATACCCTCAAATTATTTAATTGTTTAGTATTTATTTCTAACAAAAACATCATAAGAACTACAATTTTTTGACGAAATCTACTATTTCCTTTGGAATCACCTTAAAAATTAAGTTTATGCCAGGAGGCCGGAGAATATCGAAAATTTAAAAGATCGTATTAGAGAAGAGATGAGGTCTATTTACACCTGAAATGGTTGGGAATGTTATAAACGGGTTTAAAAACCGAGTTTATCATTGCAAGCTGTAAATGGTTCACAGTTTGAATACTTATTGTAGATTTAGTTAAAAAAATTTAGTTCTTAATTCTTATGATGTTTTTGTTAGAAATAAACACTAAACATTTAAAGCAATTTGAGAGTATATTTTTGCGCTTTTCTCAAAAAGTTGCTTAAGTAAGGTACTAAAGTTTTGCATTATTGAAAAGAGAAAAGAATTCTCTATTAAATGAGTACAATATAGGGCAGTGGTTCCCAACCTTTTAGTAGTCGCGGCCCCCTAAATATCCTAAAATATTTTCGCGGCCCCTTAGTTTGTAGTAACAAAAATATTACGATTTATTTAAGAAGATATCTCGCCAATGGTTCGAGTAAAATAAGGAGTAAAAAATATTTTTTAAAGACTTCAATATTTTAAAAATTAAAAACGTTTTATAAATTTTTCGCGGCCCCCCCCTAAAATCTTTCACGGACCCCAGGGGGTCGCGGCCCCCCGGTTAAGAATTGCTGATATAGGGGTCTTGTCATTTTGTTATTCCAAAAAAAATAGAATTTAAATTTGGTCTTACGGTGGAAAACTAAGTACCAAACAACTTTTATTCAAATCAGTTTTCCCTAAAGTGGATATTTATTTACTGAGATATATGTATAGCATATTCCATACCTTTTGGACACACTGTATATGACTGACATCTGTATCAGATTAACAAGTACAAATTTTACTGTGGTCTATGGAAAAATTATATGTCAAATTCAGCATGAACGTGTTAAAGAATCATTTTTTTTTTTTTTGAAGATCAGTATTTCAAACTTATGAAGAGTTGATAACAAAATGTGGGTATACAGGGTGTTTGAAATTCGAGTTTTATTATGGGGATCTCGCTTATTATAACAGCTAGAGTATTGGTTGAAATTTGGCAAAGATGCTATAATCGGTGCTCATAAATAATCTAAAGAGAAATTGGAAATATCTCAAACGGTATCTGAGAAAATTAGGATAACCGGAAAATATGATTTTTGAAAATCGTCCGAAATTCCTTTGAATTATAAAATAGTTCAAACGTGTAAAAACTTTGCCTAAGCAACTTTTTAAACCGAAGGGGATGGTGATAATTTTTTCTAGGTAGATTCGTTTTTGTTTCATTACAACAACTTTATTTTCTCTTATAAGCGCAATTTTGGACATTTAAATTATCAAATAGTTTTTTTTCCTGAATGAATTGCTATATCACACATCGCATTTTACTTTTACGTTCATGGTCAAACTTCTAAAATTGCGCTTTGGACGTCAACCACTATAAATTAGGTAGGCCGATCGTTGTAGTTTATGTCGTTACCATAACAACCAATCAAAAAACTAAAAATTTTAAAATAAATGTAGAAGTAAAATATTATCATGTGTGATACATCAATCAATTCAGAAAAAAAGTCTATTTGATAATGTAAATAGCAAAAATTGTGCTTATAAGAAAAAATAAAATTGGTTGTCATAAAACAAAAACGAATTCACCTAGAAAAAATTTGATCTTTCGGCTTAAGAAGTTGCTTAGGAAATGTTTTTACACGTTTGAACTATTTTATAATCCAAAGCGATTTTCAAAAATCGTATTTTCCGAGTTTACCTAATTTTCTCGGATACGGTTTTCCAATTTTTCTTCGGATTATAATTGAGCACCGAATGTAGCAACTTTGCCAAATTTAAACCTATACTGTAGCTGTTATAATAAGTGAGATTCCCATGCTTAAACGCGAATTTTAAACACCCTGTATATGTAGAATGGATGCTTTTATGTTTACCTGTTTGTAAAATTAATACCTATACATACCTGTATAAAATCAACGTCCGCATACTTGAATAAATTGGACTTCCGTAACGTTTTCATTAGTTCTGTGCTTTGCACTTCTGAACTGAGATGAGGCGGCATACTGGCAAAGAGGTCTTCTCTTTCTGTTCCTTGCTCATAATACCATTGTAAGCGAAAAAATGTCATTACTCTTTCATATAATGACTGAGGCATATGATTATCTTTCAAAAATCTGCGTAAAAGATACAATTAATATATTTTCGCATAGTACTGAGTGCCCATCTTTACGGATAAATGATGTAATATCCTTTCTCTACGGCCACTTCTGCAAATGACTAATACTGTACACTCTGCATGTATAGTAAGAGAGTCCTTAAGCTACGAACACAGAGTCAGAGTCAACAAATGGAAACTGTTTTTGTTTCATGTCGCAGAAACAAGATACAAAATGTACACACAGCAGAAGAAACAATTCGACAGAGGTTACAAAGTATTTAAACATGTCGAAAAAGAAAGATAACATAGTGTCCACACACAGTAAACATATTTGCAGCAACTTAGTTAGACTCTGGTTAAAATTATGGTTTAGTGGAGGGCTGTCCAACTGGCGGCCCGCGGGCCAAATCCGGCCCACGAAAGAGCTTTTGTGGTCCTCAAACACCTTACAAAAATTCATTCAAGTTAAACCTTAACACGATATATACAGGGTGATTCATTAGTGCGTCGGGCTTTCATAGCGCCCCGCCCGTAAAAGATAGAAAAAAAACTTAAATACATAAAGTTATTGGTTTGAAAAGATCTACGTCGTAAAATTATTTTCATCTATACAGGGTGTCCCATTTTTGCGCTATAACAAAAACAAAGATTTTTTTAAATGGAACACCCTGTATATTTTTAGGTCATCGGATGTCATTTTTTAACCTCTACATGAATGTCTGTTTGTTTTTTGATTTAGTGCCAGTGTTGCCAACTTATTAAATTTTTTCCGAAAAATCTTACACAAGCAGGCTTAACTTTAAAAAATCGTAGCCACCTCGTTTTTTAAAGTTAAGAAATAAGTTTTAGCAATAATGTTGGTCCAGTTGGGGAGCAACATTTTAAAAATAAAAAATTTAAATTTATTGACACAGGGTGTTCACAAAAAAATGCCAAACTTTCCAAATTTCAAAGTGACATAACTCATTTTCTTCAAATGTAAACACCCTTATTTTATTTTACTATTCGATAGCTTTTTTTCTCCCCTTCAATTTTTATGAGGGGTGTCCTATGTCTAAACCCCGTAGTTGTTGAGATATTCAATACTTTTCAAAAAAGTTGCCATTTAATTACATTTTTATGCACCGAAGTAGGCCGCGCTGATGCAAAACAAGTGCCAAAATGTAAGCAAGTGTCAGCTTGACATTTGAATAAATTTAAAATTTAAGCGGATATTAACTATGTAATAAAATTAATCGTTTTTATTCATAAACTATGGAAAGTAACAAATTGAAAATACATAAAAGATAAACGACTACAATAAATGTTCGAAATGACATCCGCTGACCTAAAAATATACAGGGTGTTGCATTTAAAAAAATCTTTGTTTTTGTTATAGCGCAAAAATGGGACACCCTGTATAGATGAAAATAATTTTACGATGTAGATCTTTTCAAACTAGTCTAAAGCGTTAATTATTGCACCACCTAAAAACATACGTCTATTTTAACAACGGAATTATAACCTATAATAATATAACGTTTTTTGAAAGGTCTACATTTCAAGCACCATCCCCTCTCTATGCGCATTTCGCGGTTCAGTTTATCTTGAAAGACTTCTAGTTTTGTATAGAATTTAGATCTCAGCTAGTTCACGAACCGGTTCTTAGACTTATCGCCATCTAGCGTAATTTTATAGCGAACGGTTTTAAACAGCCCCATCAGCGGAAATTTATGTCAAAAAGTTTCCGATTTTTCGACAGGCTTTTGAACCTGTGTAGCAAACCGTGGTCCTTAATCCACGGTAAGCAAAAAGTATAGATTTCTTAAAATTATCAAAGTAGACTCAGGTCACAGTGACAGCGTACGTACTATGTACATATTTTCCATTGATATTTTCAAGTGTGTACTATTAGCCACAAGCCTATAAAATCATAGTCACATAGGTATATAATAGTATCTAACTGTTATGTGGTTGTAGAAAAAGTATAGTACAAAATTCGACTTGTAAAGCAATTACGCACTCGTGGAAAGGTGCAACTTTTTCACTCGTAATAAACCTAAAATCAATTGCGATTCCAAATTTTCTGTTGCTCAAAAATACGATTTAAATTATTGCTTTAATAATGTTGTGCACGATTAGTCTTTTTAAAACATATTTTAAAACAATCAAACTGCGTAATGTTGGCAAATCGAAACCATTAGTAGCCTAACATAATGATCAATCGATCAATGTAAACATGTGTTACTATAGTACGAGCCATATACAGGGTGAGGCATCACTTATGACACCCCCACTTATTTTGTTATTGGAAAGAATGATCAAAAAGAAGTTTCATATAAAAGTTGTTTGGTGCAGTATTTCCCAAAATATTGTCATGTCAAATTTCGTTTTCTTTTGTTTTTTTAGGAGTTACGGCACCATATATGTTTTTTTTTTTAATGGCACCAGACATATGTTTTTATACCGTTTGAAAGACATTTTTTTTTTCTTTTCAACGCACTAAAACTTTAATACCCTTACATAACAAAATTTTTAAGAAAATCGCAAAAGAACAATTTTGTTTTAAAAGCGTACGGTATTAATTATTTTACATTAGTAGGCTTTGAAAAAGGTCCGTCACCTTGGCAGCACCACTTTCTCCAATCATAATAAAACTTATGCCATAATTTTGTGCTAATTTTGTGCTATTTTGTGCCGTAAAAATAAAATTTTGTGCCAACTCCAGAAAAAAGTTATAAACAATTTTCACTCGAGGTTGCTAAGGTGACGCGTAAGCACCACCTTGTCTGAATTAAAATTTGTTTATGCTATAATTTTGTGCTAATTTTGTGCTATTTTGTGCCGTAAAAATAAAATTTTGTGCCAACTCCATAACGAAGTTATAAACAATTTTCACCCGGTGCTGCTAAGGTGACGCGTAAGCACCACCTTGTCTGAATTAAAATTTGTTTATGCCATAATTTTGTGCTAATTTTGTGCTATTTTGTGCCGTAAAAATAAAATTTTGTGCCAACTCCATAACGAAGTTATAAACAATTTTTACCCGGTGCTGCTAAGGTGACGCGTAAGCACCACCTTGTCTGAATTAAAATTTGTTTATGCCATAATTTTGTGCTAATTTTGTGCTATTTTGTGCCGTAAAAATAAAATTTTGTGCCAACTCCATTACGAAGTTATAAACAATTTTCACCCGGTGCTGCCAAGGTGACACGTAAGCACCATCTTAGGTATCTAAATTAAATTAATTGTTATAATGTTGTACCTACTCTTTATTGTTAACTCCAGAACGAAGTTATAAACAATTGTTTAATTGCAGAACAAAAATTATGATATTTTATTGTTATTGTCAGTAAGTTTTAAATTGTTTAATAATTTTATAAATATTTAATAACGTTCTACAGTGCAAAACTATACGAGTCAACTATACAAGACAATAATCTGTGACATACCCCACTGGTAATATACGAGTAATTAGATGCTTATTACCTTAGATCTAGTTTTTTATCTACGGTAAGCGGCTTATTTGATGTTTGGGCTCGTGATCGTCAAATCTTTGTGGAGGACTACTTCACGTCGTTTTGCGTAAAACTCTAGGTTTAGATCAGCTGTTAAGGGTGTAGAATAGTATATTGTACAACTAGCGAACCCTTCGGGGTCCGCTAGACCCGCCTTGCGCGTAGAATTCTCTTTTTCGCGTAAAATTCTCTTTCCGAGTAGAAATCTCTGCTGCACGTATAATTCTTTTTCGCGCAGAATTTCGCTTGCGCAAAGAATAACTTTTTTTAATTTCAAATTCGCTATAATCGCTACCGCAACGACCGTTGCCGCACGCATCTACCGTCGGACGGACAATTTCGCGGAAAATTATTTCCACATGCACCCGGATTCGAACCGCAGACGCTTGCGTCGTGAGCGCACTTCGGACCGCCCGGCTATCACGGCGCGTTGCATGGATATCGAAATGACAGAAGTCAATTTATAGGTTATGCTGTCATTTTGTCATTTCTTGATTTCTAGGTTATGCAGTCAGTTTGACAGTGATGACATTATTCAATTTTTAGGTTATGCTGTCAGCCTGACGGTAGTGTCATTTTAACACAACTAAATGTCAAATTTTTTACGGCATCATCGTATTTTCACATCCCACGGTCTTAATTCGACTCGAAACTTGTTTTTTTTTTGTACGTATCTTTAGGGGAGAGCGAGACGAATCCGATTCGGTACGACGCGCGCGGCGGAAAGCCAATTTGGAGAAGGTCTGAGCGTTTTCGATGTTTTTTCGTGAAAAACCGACATTTTTGCACGTTTACCTTAATAACTATCTGAAACGATTTTCGAGGGGCTTCTTGCTATTTTATTATGAAAATTTCATCCTTTCTACGATTTTACGGCATTTTTTCGCGATTTTAGTTGTTAATAATTACCTGCTATAACACATTGCTGAAATTTGGTTCATATTTTTAATTTATAGTCGAACTTTTTAAGTTTGACAAGTAATTTTGTAAAATAATCGCTTTTAAATCCACAAGGTAAAAGTTTGGTTTATTTATAATATAAAAGCATTATAGTGGTAATGTATCGGATTCATTTGTAGATTATAAATCTTATTGAAATTTTAAAATATGCTGAGCGTATGATGATATTCTTTGTTAATGTCTTCATTTCCTGGTTGTAATCTAAAAAGTATTGTTTTTAATAAACTTATTAATGTAGTTTATTTAATGTAAGAAGAAAAGTATTTTAATAACCTGATAATGTTATGATTTTTAATTTTAAAATAATCGAGGGTTTCTCCTAACTAATTTCTGAGTGTTTATTATGGTCTGTATTTTCTGAAAATGTTAAAGACACCATTAGTAATTAAAAGTTTTGAAAAATATTCCAACGGTATACCTTGTGTTGTACTAAATGTCTCTCGACAGCACCCATCCAAAAGCAATATTTTAATAACTCATTCGTTACCACAATTTTTTAATTTCTATTCAAGTTTCCAACTGACCAAGTCCACTATACTTTATAAATTCATATTTGAGACCTAATAAATACGGCTTCCTTTAATTTTTATTGGATTTTTACAACCTAATGTTTTTCCAAATTCAACCATGCTTGGGCTTTTTTTTGTCGAATAATCTCACTACACTGGCGCAATGCGCACCCCCTAACCTATTTCAAATTCGCTATAATCGCTACCGCAACGACCGTTGCCGCACGCATGTACCGTCGGACGGACAATTTCGCGGAAACTTATTTCCACCCGCACCCGGATTCGAACCGCAGACGCTTGCGTCGTGAGCGCACGTCGGACCCGTCCGGCTATCACGGCGCGTTGCATGGATATCGAAATTTCATATATAATAATACAAAGTTGTCAAATTTTGACAGCGACAGAAGTCAATTTATAGGTTATGCTGTCATTTTGACATTTCTCGATTTCTAGGTTATGCAGTCAGTTTGACAGTGATGACATTATTCAATTTTTAGGTTATGCTGTCAGCCTGACGGTAGTGTCATTTTGACACATCTAAATGTCAAATTTTTGACGGCGTCATCGTATTTTCACATCCCACGGTCTTAATTCGACTCGAAACTTGTTTTTTTTTGTACGTATCTTTAGGGGAGAGCGAGACGAATCCGATTCGGTACGACGCGCGCGGCCGAAAGCCAATTTGGAGAAGGTCTGAGCGTTTTCGGTTGAAATATCTTAGTAAAAAAATGCTTGAGTGCATGTATATTCCTAAAATGATGCATTTAACTTTACTTATGACTACATTTTTTCCTTATGCGTTAACATTTATTATATTCTTCATTTTTATTTATTTCATTCAATTTTACAATTTTTGGTTGTTATAAGTCTGATGGTTTTAATTTTAAATAACATTTTAAAAACTGACAAAGTGCCATTATTTCTTTATCTATTTTAGCGCATGTAATCTCGCACTTAAATTTTATTTTGTGAAAGTCGATTGTTTAGTATTTATTATTATTATTATGATGTGTTTAGAGGTGTGATAAATTGTCTATTTAGTTTCAAAAAAGTGCAATAGAAAATTGTATTTATGTTTTAATTCACATTAACACCTGGTAATCAGTAAATCATATCTATTGCATAAGAATTGTTGGAGAATGTTGTGATTTTTAATTTAAAAATAATCGAGGGTTTCTCCTAACTAATTTGCGAGTGTTTATTATAGTCTGTATTTTCTGAAAATGTTAAAGAAACCATTAGTAATTAAAGATTTGAAAAATATTCCAACGGTATACCTTGTGTTGTATTAAATGTCTCTCGACAGCACCCATCCAAAAGCAATATTTTAATAACTCATTCGTTACCACAATTTTTTAATTTCTATTCAAGTTACCAACTGACCAAGTCCACTATACTTTATAAATTCATAATTAAGGCCTAATAAATACGGCTTCCTTTAATTTTTATTGGAGTTTTCCTACCTAATGTTTTTCAAAATTCAACCATGCTTGGGCTTTTTTTTGTCGAATAATCTCACTACACTGCCGCAAAGCGCACCCTAACCTATTTCAAATTCGCTATAATCGCTACCGCAACGACCGTTGCCGCACGCATGTACCGTCGGACGGACAATTTCGCGAAAAATTATTTCCACCCGCACCCGGATTCGAACCGCAGACGCTTGCGTCGCGAGCGCACGTCGGACCCGTCCGGCTATCACGGCGCGTTGCATGGATATCGAAATTCCATATATAATAATACAAAGTTGTCAAATTTTGACAGTGACAGAAGTCAATTTATAGGTTATGCTGTCATTTTGACATTTCTCGATTTCTAGGTTATGCAGTCAATTTGACAGTGATGACATTATTCAATTTTTAGGTTATGCTGTCAGCCTGACGGTAGTGTCATTTTGACACAACTAAATGTCAAATTTTTGACGGCGTCATCGTATTTTCACATCCCACGGTCTTAATTCGACTAGAAACTTGGTTTTTTTGGTACGTATCTTTAGGGGAGAGCGAGACGAACCCGATTCGGTACGACGCGCGCGGCGGAAAGCCAATTTGGAGAAGGTCTGAGCGTTTTCGGTTGAAATATCTTAGTAAAAAAATGCTTGAGTGCATGTTTATTCCTAAAATGATGCATTTAACTTTACTTATGACTACATTTTTTCCTTATGCATTAACATTTATTATATTCTTCATTTTTATTTATTTCATTCAATTTTACAATTTTTGGTTGTTATAAGTCTGATGGTTTTAATTTTAAATAACATTTTAAAAACTGACAAAGTGCCATTATTTCTTTATCTATTTTAGCGCATGTAATCTCGCACTTAAATTTTATTTTGTGAAAGTCGATTGTTTAGTATTTATTATTATTATTATGATGTGTTTAGAGGTGTGATAAATTGTCTATTTAGTTTCAAAAAAGTGCAATAGAAAATTGTATTTATGTTTTAATTCACATTAACACCTGGTAATCAGTAAATCATATCTATTGCATAAGAATTGTTGGAGCATGTTGTGATTTGTAATTTAAAAATAATCGAGGGTTTCTCCTAACTAATTTGTGAGTGTTTATTATGGTCTGTATTTTCTGAAAATGTTAAAGAAACCATTAGTAATTAAAAGTTTTGAAAAATATTCCAACGGTATACCTTGTGTTGTATTAAATGTCTCTCGACAGCACCCATCCAAAAGCAATATTTTAATAACTCATTCGTTACCACAATTTTTTTAATTTCTATTCAAGTTCCCAACTGACCAAGTCCACTCTACTTTATAAATTCATATTTAAGGCCTAATAAATACGGCTTCCTTTAATTTTTATTGGAGTTTTACTACCTAATGTTTTTCGAAATTCAACCATGCTTGGGCTTTTTTTTGTCGAATAATCTCACTACACTGCCGCAATGCGCACCCTAACCTATTTCAAATTCGCTATAATCGCTACCGCAACGACCGTTGCCGCACGCATGTACCGTTGGACGGACAATTTCGCGGAAAATTATTTCCACCCGCAGCCGGATTCGAACCGCAGACGCTTGCGTCGCGAGCGCACGTCGGACCCGTCCGGCTATCACGGCGCGTTGCATGGATATCGAAATTCCATATATAATAATAAAAAGTTGTCAAATGTTGACAGTGACAGAAGTCAATTTATAGGTTATGCTGTCATTTTGACATTTCTCGATTTCTAGGTTATGCAGTCAGTTTGACAGTGATGACATTATTCAATTTTTAGGTTATGCTGTCAGCCTGACGGTAGTGTCATTTTGACACAACTAAATGTCAAATTTTTGACGGCGTCATCGTATTTTCACATCCCACGGTCTTAATTCGACTCGAAACTTGGTTTTTTTGGTACGTATCTTTAGGGGAGAGCGAGACGAATCCGATTCGGTACGACGCGCGCGGCGGAAAGCCAATTTGGAGAAGGTCTGAGCGTTTTCGATTGAAATATCTTGGTAAAAAAATGCTTGAGTGCATGTTTATTCCTAAAATGATGCATTTAACTATACTTATGACTACATTTTTTCCTTATGCGTTAACATTTATTATATTCTTAATTTTTATTCATTTCATTCAATTTTACAATTTTTGGTTGTTATAAGTCTGATGGTTTTAATTTTAAATAACATTTTAAAAACTGACAAAGTGCCATTATTTCTTTATCTATTTTAGCGCATGTAATCTCGCACTTAAATTTTATTTTGTGAAAGTCGATTGTTTAGTATTTATTATTATTATTATGATGTGTTTAGAGGTGTGATAAATTGTCTATTTAGTTTCAAAAAAGTGCAATAGAAAATTGTATTTATGTTTTAATTCACATTAACACCTGGTAATCAGTAAATCATATCTATTGCATAAGAATTGTTGGAGCATGTTGTGATTTGTAATTTAAAAATAATCGAGGGTTTCTCCTAACTAATTTGTGAGTGTTTATTATGGTCTGTATTTTCTGAAAATGTTAAAGAAACCATTAGTAATTAAAAGTTTTGAAAAATATTCCAACGGTATACCTTGTGTTGTATTAAATGTCTCTCGACAGCACCCATCCAAAAGCAATATTTTAATAACTCATTCGTTACCACAATTTTTTTAATTTCTATTCAAGTTCCCAACTGACCAAGTCCACTCTACTTTATAAATTCATATTTAAGGCCTAATAAATACGGCTTCCTTTAATTTTTATTGGAGTTTTACTACCTAATGTTTTTCGAAATTCAACCATGCTTGGGCTTTTTTTTGTCGAATAATCTCACTACACTGCCGCAATGCGCACCCTAACCTATTTCAAATTCGCTATAATCGCTACCGCAACGACCGTTGCCGCACGCATGTACCGTTGGACGGACAATTTCGCGGAAAATTATTTCCACCCGCAGCCGGATTCGAACCGCAGACGCTTGCGTCGCGAGCGCACGTCGGACCCGTCCGGCTATCACGGCGCGTTGCATGGATATCGAAATTCCATATATAATAATAAAAAGTTGTCAAATGTTGACAGTGACAGAAGTCAATTTATAGGTTATGCTGTCATTTTGACATTTCTCGATTTCTAGGTTATGCAGTCAGTTTGACAGTGATGACATTATTCAATTTTTAGGTTATGCTGTCAGCCTGACGGTAGTGTCATTTTGACACAACTAAATGTCAAATTTTTGACGGCGTCATCGTATTTTCACATCCCACGGTCTTAATTCGACTCGAAACTTGGTTTTTTTGGTACGTATCTTTAGGGGAGAGCGAGACGAATCCGATTCGGTACGACGCGCGCGGCGGAAAGCCAATTTGGAGAAGGTCTGAGCGTTTTCGATTGAAATATCTTGGTAAAAAAATGCTTGAGTGCATGTTTATTCCTAAAATGATGCATTTAACTATACTTATGACTACATTTTTTCCTTATGCGTTAACATTTATTATATTCTTAATTTTTATTCATTTCATTCAATTTTACAATTTTTGGTTGTTATAAGTCTGATGGTTTTAATTTTAAATAACATTTTAAAAACTGACAAAGTGCCATTATTTCTTTATCTATTTTAGCGCATGTAATCTCGCACTTAAATTTTATTTTGTGAAAGTCGATTGTTTAGTATTTATTATTATTATTATGATGTGTTTAGAGGTGTGATAAATTGTCTATTTAGTTTCAAAAAAGTGCAATAGAAAATTGTATTTATGTTTTAATTCACATTAACACCTGGTAATCAGTAAATCATATCTATTGCATAAGAATTGTTGGAGCATGTTGTGATTTGTAATTTAAAAATAATCGAGGGTTTCTCCTAACTAATTTGTGAGTGTTTATTATGGTCTGTATTTTCTGAAAATGTTAAAGAAACCATTAGTAATTAAAAGTTTTGAAAAATATTCCAACGGTATACCTTGTGTTGTATTAAATGCAGTGGCGCGCCAGCAGTGTCCGGCGCCTGTGTGCAGAACTTTGGTTGGCGCCTATTTCCAGATTTTTGTACCAAAAAGTTAACGCAAAAAAAAAAACGTCGCCACTTGGTGTTTTGCTGCCCAAAAGTTAAGCCAAAAAAAAACTATGCAATTTGGTCTGCGCCACTGCCTGCGTCTACCTCTCGCCCAAAATACAAAATCACTTTATAAAAACGTATCAGTGAGTACAAATGAAATACCGTTCCCGTTTTCTTTTATTTATTAAATTTTGAAACCCGGAAAGTTTATTTTTGTTTTTCTCTTGGGACATCTAATTAAAGAAAAAATACTCAATTGTAACAAATTTTATTACTACAATTCGAAATTTGAACACCCCACTTCGAGCCGATCACCACACTTCCATTTTCATTAAAGTAAAACTAAGAAATTATTACGCTAAATGTACACGAGAAAAGAATGAATAACTTACCTTAGTAGCTCTTAATTCAAATGTACTATTACTTCTATTTTCTCTAAACAACTGAAAGAAGTTAGGTTAGGTTTGCATTATACTCGCCCTTATAACCGATTGGATGACATCAATCGTGTGTTTACGATCGTAAGCCGACTACTGGCGAAAACAGACCTATTGCGAAAATTTTACCGTTATAAACTAGGCTCTGAATAAAATAAAATTTAATAAAAATGTAATTCATTTTTATATTGCACATTTAACTTAATGAATTTTTTTTTTTTTAAATTTTTGTCCGTGAGCTGACATTTTTTTGGCGCCTTTACTATCCTGGCGCCTGTGTGCACCGCACACTTTGCACACTGTGTCGGCGCGCCCCTGATTAAATGTCTCTCGACAGCACCCATCCAAAAGCAATATTTTAATAACTCATTCGTTACCACAATTTTTTTAATTTCTATTCAAGTTCCCAACTGACCAAGTCCACTCTACTTTATAAATTCATATTTAAGGCCTAATAAATACGGCTTCCTTTAATTTTTATTGGAGTTTTACTACCTAATGTTTTTCGAAATTCAACCATGCTTGGGCTTTTTTTTGTCGAATAATCTCACTACACTGCCGCAATGCGCACCCTAACCTATTTCAAATTCGCTATAATCGCTACCGCAACGACCGTTGCCGCACGCATGTACCGTTGGACGGACAATTTCGCGGAAAATTATTTCCACCCGCAGCCGGATTCGAACCGCAGACGCTTGCGTCGCGAGCGCACGTCGGACCCGTCCGGCTATCACGGCGCGTTGCATGGATATCGAAATTCCATATATAATAATAAAAAGTTGTCAAATGTTGACAGTGACAGAAGTCAATTTATAGGTTATGCTGTCATTTTGACATTTCTCGATTTCTAGGTTATGCAGTCAGTTTGACAGTGATGACATTATTCAATTTTTAGGTTATGCTGTCAGCCTGACGGTAGTGTCATTTTGACACAACTAAATGTCAAATTTTTGACGGCGTCATCGTATTTTCACATCCCACGGTCTTAATTCGACTCGAAACTTGGTTTTTTTGGTACGTATCTTTAGGGGAGAGCGAGACGAATCCGATTCGGTACGACGCGCGCGGCGGAAAGCCAATTTGGAGAAGGTCTGAGCGTTTTCGATTGAAATATCTTGGTAAAAAAATGCTTGAGTGCATGTTTATTCCTAAAATGATGCATTTAACTATACTTATGACTACATTTTTTCCTTATGCGTTAACATTTATTATATTCTTAATTTTTATTCATTTCATTCAATTTTACAATTTTTGGTTGTTATAAGTCTGATGGTTTTAATTTTAAATAACATTTTAAAAACTGACAAAGTGCCATTATTTCTTTATCTATTTTAGCGCATGTAATCTCGCACTTAAATTTTATTTTGTGAAAGTCGATTGTTTAGTATTTATTATTATTATTATGATGTGTTTAGAGGTGTGATAAATTGTCTATTTAGTTTTAAAAAAATGCAATAGAAAATTGTATTTGTTTTAATTCACATTAACACCTGGTAATCAGTAAATCATATCTATTGCATAAGAATTGTTGGAGCATGTTGTGATTTTTAATTTAAAAATAATCGAGGGTTTCTCCTAACTAATTTGCGAGTGTTTATTATGGTCTGTATTTTCTGAAAATGTTAAAGACACCATTAGTAATTAAAAGTTTTGAAAAATATTCCAACGGTATACCTTGTGTTGTACTAAATGTCTCTCGACAGCACCCATCCAAAAGCAATATTTTAATAACTCATTCGTTACCACAATTTTTTAAATTTCTATTCAAGTTCCCAACTGACCAAGTCCACTATAATTTATAAATTCATATTTGAGACCTAATAAATACGGCTTCCTTTAATTTTTATTGGAGTTTTCCTACCTAATGTTTTTCCAAATTCAACCATGCTTGGGCTTTTTTTTGTCGAATAATCTCACTACACTGCCGCAATGCGCACCCTAACCTATTTCAAATTCGCTATAATCGCTACCGCAACGACCGTTGCCGCACTTGACAAATTCAACCATGCTTGGGCTTTTTTTTTCGAATAATTTCTCTACACTGCCGCAATGCGCACCCTAACCTATTTCAAATTCGCTATAATCGCTACCGCAACGACCGTTGCCGCACGCATGTACCGTCGGACGGACAATTTCGCGGAAAATTATTTCCACCCGCACCCGGATTCGAACCGCAGACGCTTGCGTCGTGAGCGCACGTCGGACCCGCCCGGCTATCATTTCTCGATTTCTAGGTTATGCAGTCAGTTTGACGGTGATGACATTATTCAATTTTTAGGTTATGCTGTCAGCCTGACGGTAGTGTCATTTTGACACAACTAAACGTCAAATTTTTGACGGCGTCATCGTATTTTCACATCCCACGGCCCCAATTCGACTCGAAACTTGGGTTTTTTGGTACGCATCTTTAGGGGAGAGCGAGACGAATCCGATTCGGTACGACGCGCGCGGCGGAAAGCCAATTTTGAGAAGGTCTGAGCGTTTTCGACGTTTTTCGTGAAAAACCGACATTTTTGCACGTTTCCCTTAATAACCATCTGAAACGATTTCCGAGGGGCTTCGTACTATTTCGTTACGAAAATTCGATCCTTCCTACGATTTTACGGCATTTTTTCGCGATTTTAGGAGCGCTCTGGGTATTTTTAATTGATTTTCGAAAATTCTGGAGAACGTCCGTTGTATTATAAGGACTAGCGATTACGGAGCCCCCTCGGGGCTCCTCCACCGCTAGATGGAGTGTAGCGCGTAGAATTCTCTATCGCCGGTTACTGGCAAGTTTCCGGCCTTCGGCCGAAAACTTGTCCAGCGAACTACTCGCGCTTCGCGCTCGTACCGGGTGTTGCGCACGAAATTCTCTTTCGCCGGTTACGCCCAAGTTTCCGGCCTTCGGCCGAAAACTTGGCCAGCGAACTACTCGCGCTTCGCGCTCGCACCGGGTGTTTCGCACGGAATTCTCTTTCGCCGGTTACGCCCAAGTTTCCGGCCTTCGGCCGAAAACTTGGCCAGCGAACTACTCGCGCTTCGCGCTCGTGCCGGGTGTTGCGCACGGAATTCTCTTTCGCCGGTTAAGCCCAAGTTTCCGGCCTTCGGCCGAAAACTTGGCCAGCGAACTACTCGCGCTTCGCGCTCGTACCGGGTGTTGCGCACGGAATTCTCTTTCGCCAGTTACGCCCAAGTTTCCGGCCTTCGGCCGAAAACTTGGCCGGCTAACTACTCGCGCTTCGCGCTCGTACCCGATGCTTTTTGAAATCGAATAAATCTGTAGAAGCAAATTTTTCAAGTTTTTAAAATTTTTTTAGCTATTGGATTTTTTCGGACTTTTTGGAACTTTGGGGAATTTTTGGAAATTTTGGAACTTTTGGGAATTTTGGAACTTTTGGGAATTTTGGAACTTTTGGGAATTTTGGAACTTTTGAGAATTTTTGGAACTTTTGGGAATTTTGGAACTTTTGGGAATTTTGGAACTTTTGGGAATTTTT
Organism: Elmis aenea; assembly: GCA_947652605.1. Taxonomy (NCBI): domain Eukaryota; kingdom Metazoa; phylum Arthropoda; class Insecta; order Coleoptera; family Elmidae; genus Elmis; species Elmis aenea. Next base: position 25,304,687 of record OX393577.1, on the reverse strand, counting down.
TGAACTTTTGGAACTTTTGGGAATTTTGGAACTTTTGGGAATTTTGGAACTTTTGGGAATTTTTTGAACTTTTGGAACTTTTGGGAATTTTGGAACTTTTGGGAATTTTGGAACTTTTGGGAACTTTTGGAACTTTTGGGAATTTTGGAACTTTTGGGAATTTTGTCTATTGAGAATTTTGTCTATTGAGAATTTTATAATGACATTTCGTTTGGGTCCAAGTCCCATGTGTCTAGGTGGTTAGGTACCAGAGATACATCAATCACAAAGCTCGAAAAGCTAATGTTTTCAGAATGATGTTTAACTATAATTTTTTTCAATTTCGATCAAAGTGTAATGACCTTTTTTTCGTTTGGTGCAAGTCCCATGTCTGTAGGTGGCTCCGTTCCAGAGATGTGTATCAATCACAAGTTCGAAGCTAATGTTTTCAGAATGACTATAATTTTTTTCAATTTCGATCAAAGTGTACTGACCTTTTTTTCGTTTGGTGCAAGTCCCATGTCTGTAGGTGGCTCCGTTCCAGAGATGTGTATCAATCACAAGTTCGAAGCTTAATGTTTTCAGAATGACTATAATTTTTTTCAATTTCGATCAAAGTGTACTAACCTTTTTTTCGTTTGGTGCAAATCCCATGTCTGTAGGTGGCTCCGTTCCAGAGATACATCCACACACTTGTTGTACCTAATGTTTTTTTTTTCGTCTAACCTCACTATACTACCGCAATGCGCATCCTAACCTATTTCGAATTCGATATAATCGCTACCGCAACGACCGCCGCCGCGCGCACTAAACGTCGGACCGATAATTTCGCGGAAAATTAATTCCACCCGCACGAGGATTCGAACCGCAAACCCCTTGCGCCGCGAGCGCACGTCCGACCTACCCGGCTATCACGGCGCGTTGCGTGGATATCGAAATTCCATATATAATAATACAAAGTTGTCAAAGCTTGACATTGGGATTTTTCAATTCTCAGGTTGGTCACGCCGTCATTCCGACATTTTTAGGTTATGCTGTCAATTTTTAGGTTATGCTGTCATTTTTCACATTTTAGGTTGGTCATCCTGTCAGTTTTTTGACATTGCTAAACGTCAAATTTTTGAAGGCGTCATCTTATTTTCGCATCCCACGGCCCCAATTCGACTCGGAACCGGGATTGTTTGGTATGTACGTTTAGGGGAGACCGGGACGAATCCGATTCTGTACGGCGCGCACGGCCGAAAGCTAATTAGGAGAAGGTCTGAGCGTTTCAGACGTTTTTTCTCGAAAAACCGTAATTTTCGCACGTTTCCCTTAATAACTTTTTCAAACGTATTTTGCCGGCCTCGGGACTATTTTTGTATGAAAGTTCGATCCTTCCTACGAATTTACATGATTTTTTCGCGATTTTAGGAGCACTCTGAGTATTTTTGCTCGATTTTTCAAAAGTGCTCTGCTATTTCGATGTATATTATAGACTAGTGCAGCTGAATATTTCACACGAGTATGACAGTTGAGCCACGAGCCGTCAGGCGAGTGGCTCAGTCATACGAGTGTGAAATATTCTTTCAGCACGAGTTGTACACTATGCTTTTCCGACGACCATTTAGACATAATCATTAATTCTGCAAAAAAATTGTGAAAATAACATTTTTTTGACGTTGGTGACACTTGACATTTGTGAGGTTAGATTTTCTTCACGTTAACTTGACAGCGCGTTTAGCGTGTGTAATGTAGCGGAAATCGTCACTTTACACACGCAAAGTGCACTTTGCACACAATTTCCGGTGTCATGCGCAATTTGTCATTTTCAGTAGTAGTAAGTCGTGCGAAATTACTCGCTTTACATAGTGGTCGTCGGAAAAGTAAATAAAACAACACGCGTTATGTATAAAATGGTATTTATTGTGAATTCTTGTTACCATTAATGTTTCATTTATACTTTACTTCCTTTGTCAATCAAAAATGCAAATACGTTTCAGAAGCAAGGTTATAGTAACTTATCAATATTTTTTGATAGATTTATGGCAAAAGCTTAAAGTAAACGTTTGGGAATAATACGTTAAGCACGCATTTACAACACATACTCTATATCTTGTGATTAACACAATAAATGATTATTATTTAACTGTGCAGTGTGCAGATGTTACAAATCAACAAATTATATTTGCTAAAAAAAGTGTAATTCTTAAACGAAAAATACTGCAGTAAAAAATACTCTATTACATTGTCCACTAGACAAATATTAATTTAAGTCAAATAACAACACCCGTATAGTTTTCTAAGTAAGATTAAATTATCTACAACAATATGTAACAAATACAGGCTTTTTTATTTAAACAATTTATTTATGGTTAAAATGTTGCTTAATGGACTAAACAAAACAAACGCCACAACGATAGATTGATGGAAAAAACTAAAAGTAAACGATTTTCTCCCGTTGCTTTCAAGATCAAGCGTAAGCCCCATCTTTTCTAAATTAAATTAGTTGTTATAATGTTGTACTCTTTTTTAACTCCAGAACGATGTTATAAACAATTGTTTAATTGTAGGACAAAAATTATGATATTTTTAGTTAATATTTTATTGTCATTGCAAGTAAATTCTTTAATAATTTTATAAATATTAAATAACATTTTACAATGCAAAACTATACGAGACAACTATACAAGACAATTTTTAATACAATAAACATGTGTAAAAAAGCAAATAATCAACAAATAATGGTTTTAAATAAATGACCGTATAGTTTTCTAAGTAGGATTAAATTATCTACAACAATATGTAACAAATACAGGGATTTTTATTTAAAAACTTCATTTATGTTTAAGATGTTGCTTAATGGACTAAAAAAACTTAACGCCAAAACGATTGATTTTTGATATGATGAACATAATACATTTTTGATAAACCATTTCTTTTAGAATCAAAAATTAAAGTTCATGCAGCGTATTGTATTTAAAGTAAAAAGTTATGGAACTCAAAGTCTCCGACAAATGTTGTTGCTAAATATTCATTTTAATTTTTTAAACCAGATATAAAGGAAATACACAATAGGTGGACATCCTGTAAAATTTGAGATTATACTTTTATATTAGGTATACAGGGTGCACCACGACCCTGAGATTCTTCGATAGCTCCTTTATTAATGAAAATATCAAAAAATGTTTAATACAAATATTGTGCGAACCTATTTTCTACATAACCTAAAATTATTTTCAAATATACAGGGTGTTTCGTTTGACCGGCACATATAAAAATTGAATTTTTTTAAATAGAACACCCTGTATATTTTTACATTTTTGGATTCCTCTTTAAATTTACTTTAAAAAATGTATAAGGTTATATGGGTCTTAAGTCAACCGTTTTCGTGAAATTTATATTTTTTGAAATTTTTGAGCAATACAGCACTTTCAATTTTTTTTTACATTAAAGTTATTTAAAAAAGTGTTAAAATTTCGTTTAAAATTTAAATTGACAATAGATTAATTAACACTTTGCGCTAGCTACATTTTAAAAATATTATACAGGGTGTTTTTTACGCTTGGTCAAACTTCTGAAACTTTAAACATCGATAAGTAATTTTTCTTAAATGCAACACCCTGTATATTTTTACATTTTCTTGTAGAGAATTTAATTGTGTTTCGAAATTATTAAGCAAGTCCTATACCTAAAGTTAATATTTTTCGAGCTATCTCGATTTTTATTAGTATTACTAAGGCAATTAAAATATTTTAAAGTGGGCCATGGACGTAAGTTGTAATTTTTCAAAGAATTTTTAAACAAAAGAATAAAAAGAGGTGCAACTTTAATTTTAGGCTAATAATGTAACCCATTTTACCGAAATTTATCGTATAAATTGTTAAAGATTATGTCCTTGTTCTACGCCCAGCCGTAGACCTTGTCTGAAAGACTCTAGCTCCCTTTATAACATTTCGGGGGTTATACCATCAAAAGCATCACGAATCCTGTTCTGCACATCTTCAGCAGTTGTTGGGGGGTCTTGATACCTGTTTTATGGGTCCCCACAAAAATAAGTCTATAGGGGTAAGGAGATCAGGTGATCTAGGTGGCCAGGAGATTGGTCTACCTCGCCCTATCCATCTATTAGGATATTTTGTGTTTGGCAACTGCATTACTTGCTGTGTTGCTTTTAACGGTATAACCCCCGAAATGTTATCAAGAGTGCTAGAGTCTTTGAGACAACATCTACGGCTGTGCGTAGAACATGAACAAGGATATAATTTTAAACAATTTATATGATAAATTTCGGGGAAAAGGGGTACATTATTGGACTAAAATTAAAGTTGCAGCTCTTTTTATTCTTTTGTTTAAAAATTCTTTGAAAAATTACGACACGTCCATGGACCACTTTAAAATATTTTAATTGCCTTAGTAATACTAATAAAAATCGAGATAGCCCGAAAAATATTAACTTTAGGTATAGGACATGCTTAATAATTTCGAAACACAATTAAATTCTCTACAAGAAAATGTAAAAATATACAGGGTGTTGCATTTAAGAAAAATTACTTATCGATGTTTAAAGTTTCACAAGTTTGACCAAGCGTAAAAAACACCCTGTATAATATTTTTAAAATGTAGCTAGCGCAAAGTGTTAATTAATTTATTGTCAATCTAAATTTTAAACGAAATTTTACCGCTATTTTATGTGATGTTTTGTTTTGTTGTTCAATGGTTATTTGATTAAACTTAATAAATACAATATTATTGTAATAACTTACGTAGTTTTAGAGAATTGCCTTTTTAATGGTGTCACAGCCAACTACAACTCGTATTTAAAATAAAAAGTTTATGTTAAAATAATAAAAACAAATGAAGATAGGTAAAAACTAATAACAAATTTCAAATCTACGCTAAAAAGTGTCCTTATAATGTTAAAAAATATTTTGAGTATGATTTCAAATAAGCATTTTATTTCCGCAGAATAGTTGTTCTTTAATCACAGATAGTTTTGTTTTGGCCCAGTTAACCAACTCTGTATCTCAATACTCTGTTAATTAATTAAAGAAATTTTGGATTACTTTGAATAATACCTGTATATTTGTTATAGTAGATCAGAAATGATAGATTTTGCAAGTTTAGGGTGGGAGAAAATAGCGGAACAAACACGTGACCTTTCTTTTTCCTTTTTTCCAAAACTTTGGGCGAGTTATCGCTGTCAGAGCTACTCCAGATATTAGTCCTCCTGGTGAATCTGTTTGGAAGCTCCTTGGCGAGTATTTGCTTTGAGGGTGTTCCGGCGGCTTACCTCCTATTCTGACCTAGTGCATTCGCTTTTTGAGCGAGTTATCGCTAGCAGAAGGCGAAGGCACACTAGGTTGGTCCTTCCCGGTTCTGTCATAGAAGTCTAACCTGGGCGAGAGATCGCTGTCAGGTATGATCCGTAGGATCATCATTTCCACCATCTTACACACAAACATCGATACACTCAACCTCAACCATGCTACGTCGCATTTTCAACAATATCTGAATGATAATCTGTTCAAAGTATGAAATATATAAATGGTACCTAACAAGAATTCACAATAAATACCATTTTATACATAACGCGTGTTGTTTTATTTACTTTCTACACCCTTAACAGCTGATCTAAACCTAGAGTTCTACGCAAAACGACGTGAAGTAGTCCTTCACAAAGATTTGACGATCACGAGCCCAAACATCAAATAAGCCGCTTACCGTAGATAAAAAAAACTAGATCTAAGGTAATAAGCATCTAATTACTCGTATATTACCAGTGGGGTATGTCACAGATTATTGTCTTGTATAGTTGACTCGTATAGTTTTACATTGTAGAATGTTATTAAATATTTATACAATTATTAAACAATTTAAAACTTACTGACAATAACAATAAAATATCATAATTTTGGTTCTGCAATTAAACAATTGTTTATAACTTCGTTCTGGAGTTAACAATAAAGAGTAGGTACAACATTATAACAATTAATTTAATTTAGATACCTAAGATTGTGCTTACGCGTCACCTTGGCAGCACCGGGTGAAAATTGTTTATAACTTCGTTATGGAATTGGCACAAAATTTTATTTTTACGGCACAAAATAGCACAAAATTAGCACAAAATTATGGCATAAACAAATTTTAATTCAGACAAGGTGGTGCTTACGCGTCACCTTAGCAGCACCAGGTGAAAATTGTTTATAACTTCGTTATGGAGTTGGCACAAAATTTTATTTTTACGGCACAAAATAGCACAAAATGAGCACAAAATTATGGCATAAACAAATTTTAATTCAGACAAAGTGGTGCTTACGCGTCACCTTAGCAGCACCGGGTGAAAATTGTTTATAACTTCGTTATGGAGTTGGCACAAAATTTTATTTTTACGGCACAAAATAGCACAAAATTAGCACAAAATTATGGCATAAACAAATTTTAATTCAGACAAGGTGGTGCTTACGCGTCACCTTAGCAACCTCGAGTGAAAATTGTTTATAACTTTTTTCTGAAGTTGGCACAAAATTTTATTTTTACGGCACAAAATAGCACAAAATTAGCACAAAATTATGGCATAAGTTTTATTATGATTGAAGAAAGTGGTGCTGCTAAGGTGACGGACCTCTTTGAAAATGATACAAAACGGTAAAAACTGGTGTGATTAGTCTTGAAAAGAAGAATGTTTCGTAGTTGCAGAAGTAATAATATAATTTTGTTATTAACAGTTTGTTACATACCTTGCTAAGGCGAAAGCTTTTTCCTGATATTCTTTTTCTACGAGTTCTCCTAACGTTAAAGTGGCACACAGACGTGCAGTACAATAGCAGATAACTATCATTCCAATTAGGGCAAACATACTTAGTATTAGCAAGTCTAAATTTGTTTTAGCAGATATATCTCCAAAACCAACTAGTAAAATTGCTGTTGTCGCAAAATATAAGGACATTTGAAATGGATGTTGATAGCAAGAAACGCTATTTCGAAGTGTAACGGAGCGCAACATGTTAGCCTATTAAAAAAAAAAAAGGTTTTAATATAGATTTCTGAGTAACCCTTATCGTTTATCAGATTTAATGATCAGCGCTATATTCAGATATAATTTTTGATGTAAATGGACATTAAGAGATTATACGAGGCTTGTTTTAACTGAAAACCATCTTTTATCAAATCAGCCATCGAAACTAATGCAATAATGGAATAATGCAATTGACATTTTGTATTATTATTAGTGGTTCTCTTTGTTGAAGTTTAAATTTCATTTTGCGTTTACAATTTTTAGTATAAAAATGGCGTTTGCAGTCGAATATCCGTCGAAACAAGATCAGCGTGCGGTCATTCAATCTTTTTTTTTGTGCTGAAGGCATTCAGTCATTGCGGATTCATATGCGAATGAGTTACTGATTTCAAGTTTTCAATAGATAGTTTTTCAAATAAATATAAATAAAATAAAGGCAGAAACGGCTTTGGAAAACTTTCAAATGTTAACACGGGCTAAAGCCTAGTCCAGATTGTAAACAAATGTTTCGGAACAATATTGAACACTGTCCCTAAACAGTTGCGAAACATTGTTTCGGAACAATCTGTATACGTTGTTCCGCGTCCAGACTAAAGCCAGTGTTTCGGTGTTTCTCAAGTGATTATCATGTCCAGTGAGACTATTGCAGGAATTTGTGCTGCCAATTTATATATTTTACTTAACGGCCGAAGGAATAAAGAAAAGAAAAGAAGAAGGTGATGGATACGGAAAGCACTAATGAAAGGCACCAGTTATGGCAATGAATAAAGAATGGTGAAGAACCACTTTTCTTAGTGCCTTGCAGTTTTTTGTGTTCCAGTCGAAATTGGGATTTTAGCATGTGCACTTTCTTTTCAACTTCAGCAACTGTTTCATCACATGATTGCGCAATATTTCCAAAAGCATCCCTCTTTTTGTATTCACCACATGTGACATCCCACAAACAAGATGTGCTATGCACTTTTTCCATCAGTTGTAAAGTTTTTTCTTGATTCCACATTGTAATAAATATATAACCAAGAATCACTCTAACCAAAACTCTGTTTGACTGAACCGTGTTTGACAACAGACTTGTTCAATGTTCCAATGTTTCCCATATAAACGGGAAACAAGGAACAGGGCTTTTTTGTTTCGCAACATTAGTGAAATGAAACAGTTCCGAAACAAGCTAGAAACAAAGTTGAGCTGTTCCGAAACATCGGGAACACTGTTCATGAACACTGTTCCGAAACATTTGTTTACAATCTGGACTAGGCTTTAGATTTGGTTGACTACAGAACTAACTCTGCCGTGTATCACACGAATCACGCGTTTTTGTATTCTTGTGCTGTCTATAAACCTTATCCAGTAAAGTATTTTTTTGCAGATAAAAATTGGACCTTCACAGGCAAAACTAGTTTGTGTTAATTTAATTGTACCTTAAAAAAAATCGATTGGAATCCTTATTTTGTTTTTGTTTTAAATTTTTCATTCTGTTCTCATTCTTAAAAACCCAATAAAAAAGTCGGTAGTCGGTAGATTTTCCGACTACCGACTACTTAAAGAAACTCCGACTCCTCGACTCCCGACTCCCAACTCCGACTCCTCGACTCCCGACTACGAATCCCTGCTAGTAACAACAATTACATTATAATGATATATGCTTTACGTTATTATTGTCGTCACTGCCAAATTTTTAGACCAAATGACGTCACATACATATCTGATATACGTTTATTTCATATACTTATGCAAGGATTTTAAACTGTACAGGAATATTCATTCACATAAGCCTAATGTATTACTAAACTATTTTTTAAACAAGCGAGATATTCGAGGTGGAAATGTTTTTTGGGACACTGTACACATATTATAAATACTTACATCAAACCATCCTCCTTCAGAACAAATAGAATAATAGCATGAATCCATATAAAGAATGCAAGCACCCCAGAACACTATAAGCACCAAGTAAGTGCTATATTGTATCACCTGTATGACCTGTGAAATTAAATACCAATTAAAAGTGGTATCGCGCTATCTGATTTTGTTTACCATAACGTTAATCCAAAAGCCGTTCACAAGATTCTCGAAAAAATCGTGCAAGCGCCATATGCGCAACATTCGGTTCAGCTGTAACAAAGCAAAAAAATGCCCATCTTCAGTTTCTGCTCTAGCATGAAAGTATATCATGTACTCTATAGGAAATACGGAAAATATATCCGCATAAAACGTAATTTGTCTCATGCGATAATCTATAATGCTTCCAAATTTCTTTAAAACTCGATCCTAAAATAAATTTACAATTGAAAATATAGTAAATAACAAATAAGAAAAATAATACTCATGTTTTGTAAACTTTAAACTTTAAAGGCAAACATATAAATAAACTGGCTTGATTAATTCATATTGGGTTAACAAAAAACAAAATTCACAGTGCAGCTTCTAATGCTTTATCGATATAGGAGCCGTCTAGTGCCTGTTTTATTAGTTATTCAAGGCTAGCGATAGTAAAAAATGCAAAAATTGCACACCTCTTTGTGTAGTAGAAAAATTGCTTGAAAGAATTTTTGAAGAGAGATTAAGAAAACATTTTAAGAGACATTTTAAAGAGATGCATTGTGGATTCAGACCGGGTAGAAGCGCGTATACAGGGTGCACTAGAAATATAATGAAGAATGAAAAAGAGTATTGATCTGAAATTTTGGATATGACCATAATGACATAATTATGATCTGTTTAATAAAAATATTTTTAAGGTGGCGACACTTCCGGAAATGACGGAAGTTGACATTTGCTTTCTTATTTCAAATAATGTTTTTTTAAAATTACATTTTTGGATGTAGCATGTATTTTAGAGGGACTTAGCATACCCTATACCAGGGGTCGGCAACCTGTTTGTCAATAAGGGCGCAATATAAATTCAAAAGTTATTGGGGGGCGCCCAAAAAAAAAAACCTTTAAAATATTAAAGGTGTTATTTCCGCTAGTATTTTTATGTAGATTTGATGGTACTAAAAAAAAAATTTACGCTCGCCGTTAAAAAGTTATGACACCCTTTTTTTTAAATAAAAGCTTTAGTTGGTTATGACCTATTTAAATTCCTTATTTTTTCCCTTTTCAAATATACTTATGTAAGGGTTGATGTATTTATTTTCAATAATTCGCAAGTTAGAAAGGTTTTTTTAATTAAGATGAGGAACAAAAAGTAGGCTGTGAGAAGAAAAAAAAAACAAGAAGAACCGGAAATGATGGAATAGATTTAAGAACTGTTCTGAGTTTGTCTCAAAACATTTTTTGGTAATTTAACCGTTTCTCTATCTTGACTATTAAGCAAGATACCCATGTAATCCCATCGAATTTGGACCACCTGTACATATAAGAATAGTAATTATAAAACGGAAGTCGTTTATGTACATACAAATTATAATTTTTATATATTTCAGTTCAGACGATTTAAAATGAAATTTTTAAAATAAATTAAACAATGATTTTTAAAAAAACTTAATAATTTCGCGAACCCCAACAATTTTTATGCAACCCACGGGTTGCGCACCACTGCTGTAGATCCAGTAAGAATGGGTATATTTTCGATAGCTGTACAACGGTGCCTTATTTTACTATAGCTTCTTCCATTGCAACTTTTCGGATAGTGTAGCGCATTTTGTACGTTGTAATAATCTTTCGACTGTCACTGCACAGTGCACATAATGCATGAGAGTTTCTGTCATAATGTAAAACTATGTACATTGCCAGCATAAACGGTTTCATGAGCGTATTAACATTCAGTGTAAAACCAACACCGATTCTGTTTAACATAAACGTTTAAAAGAAATAATTGTAACTTGTAACATTATGTTAATTTTAGTAAATAAAGTATACCTTCAATTCGACAGCAGTACAACATAAAAGGGCGAGGTGGCACAAAAGAGCATAATCTGCTACAACTCTATAAATAAAAACTGCCGATGGTATTTTTCTTTCAAAAGCAATGTAATATGGATAAATAATGCAAAGAAAAAACTGCAGAATCAGTTGTACCATATATACGAATTTAATCTGAAAAGTAAATAAGATGTATTTTACAACAATAATTGAAAATTCAAATAAAAACTGCAAATGTGTTAATGGACATCGTAAGCTTAACAGATCAGTGTGATGGTGTGGTACGGTGATTTCTGAAGTGGATATGAAAGAATATAAATTGTGCATTTTAAATAATAATAATTACAATGAAATATTTCCGAATGTATTAACTGTACTTCGAATTTATTAGGTTGGCCAAAAGGTCCGTTCGGTTTTTTAAGCAAAAAACAGACAAAAACTTTAAAGACAGCAAGACAGCGATTTATTCAATCAATGATATAATTGCCGTTTCGTTCCAGTATCTTGTGCCATGTCATGGGCAGATTCAAACTTCCCCGCTCAAACTTCATTTGTCTTTACTAGCAAAAAAAAACTCTTCCAGGTGAATTTGTACATCCTCTTCAGTCTTAAAGGTCTGTCCATTCAATGAATTTTGAAGAAACCGAAACAAATGAAAATGTAAGTGGAGTGTTTCCTCGAATACGATTTTTTAAAAATTTTATTTGTCCTTTATTACTACTTCTTACCCTTTTCTTCGATATTCTATTTAAAGGATATTTTTTCACTCTTTTTAACGCTGAGAACGATCTTTGTCCAGATGCATTTAACACAGGAATAGTCAAAGACTTTTAAAAATAATTTCAGCATTTAAGAATGCTAAGGATATTTCATTTACTGCCTGTTATATTTTTGTGGCAGTATTGAATTGTTATTTTAATTTTTACACATAAAGATGACTCTTGTAAGTCTCTTTTCACCTTTCCACTCTTTTCTGTTTTTCTAAACTAAGCAAACTTAAATCACAGAATATTTTGAAATTTTTAGTTTTTCTTATTTATTAATTTCCTTCGAGCAAATTTTGCAAAAATATTGTCACAAATAACAACAAAATACTTAAAAATGGAATTTTCGTGTAAAGAAAATGTATACGTTTCCACTTCCATATTAATTTACAATGGTCTACTTATTTCATCCCGTTCATCAAAATATAGACGTCTCTTGCTTTTTCTTCTACATTTATCACGAAATTGTTTAATGAAAGTTTCTAACGATTTTAACAAACCAGAACGTTTAATCAGTCGTTTGCAGTGTTTTGCGGTTTGGTGAAAATTGCTCGAATACAATTGCTCGAAGGTAAATTGCTCGAATACAATTGCTCGAAATACAATTGCTCGAATAGGAAATTGCTCGAAATGTAAATTGTTCGAATGACAATTGCTCGAAAGACAAATTGCTCGAAAAAATATTAGGAGTACATTTTTATAAATACGCAATAATTAAATGTACTAGAAAAGTTGTTTACACTTTAAAAAATTTATTTAAATTTATTTACAAATCCATATACACTTATGTTAAACTCGATTATATTAATAAAAAAGTTACGCTCCCCGTTAAAAAGTCATGACACAAACTTACATTTTTTTAAATGAAAGCTATAGTCGGCTATGACCTATTAAAGTTTGTTCCGTTTTTCTTATTTAAAATATATAAGGGGATGTAGTTATTTTCAATAATGCGCAAGTTACACAAGTTTTTTTTTAAATTAACATAGTAGGCTGTGAAAACAAAAAAAAACAAGGTGTAAAATCTTTCAAAACTCATTTGCTACATGTAACGAAGGTTTCTTATTTGTTGTTGAGGTAAGCATTATGAATAGTTGAACATAATATTACAACAATACCTATAGTCAGAATGAACAGTTATGTAGTTTGTATTATATAATATTTTCAAATATTTAAAGTGTTTATCTCAACAAAAAATTGAATAAGTGTATGTGTGTGTGTACATTTTTCCAAGTGTAAACAAATGTAAACAACTTTTCTAGTACATTTAATTATTGCGTATTTATAAAAATGTACTCCTAATATTTTTTCATTTTTTCGAGCAATTTGTCTTTCCAGCAATTGTCATTCGAGCAATTTACATTTCGAGCAATTTCCCATTTGAGCAATTGTATTTCGAGCAATTGTATTCGAGCAATTGTATTCGAGCAATTTACCGCCACCCGTGTTTTGCTGGTAGCATTTTTTTTTAAATTTTGTAAAATAGTGTTCCAAATTATTGTTATTAGAACCAGGGATGGAATAACGTTTTAAATCGTTACGTTATTGTATAACGTTATTTATTATTTGTTTTCGTTACATAACGTTATAAATAACGTTAAAAAAATGAATTGTTATGTTATATAACGTTATATAACGTTACATAAATTATGATATACAGGGTGTTTCTTAAATAATGCGAAAAAATTCGGAAGGTGATTCCTTATTGAAAATAGTGGGGTCTTTTATATAACAATTTTTTCTTAGACGTCTCCTTTCGGAGTTACACCCCCCTAAAGGGCAGCGATAAAATTAGGTTTTTATTTTATTTCTCAAATTTAGATAAATATAGGAGAATTATATTTGGTTGATGTTTTATACTTATTAAAAGGTTTCCCATAGTATTACTTTCAATCATCTTCCACCTTCATAGGGGGCTGATAAGTGCGACCCCTGTTGATTTTTTAATCAGAACTTTTTGGTGAGTTGAACGAGAACAGTTAAAGAATAAAAAAAACTTCTAAATAAATCAGGTTTTTAAAGAAAATTTAAAATTGCTAGATTTCAACCCACCAAAAAGTCCTGATAAAAAAACCAACAGGGGTCGAACTTTTCAGCCCCCTGTGAAGGTGGGAGATGATTAAAAATATTACTATGGGAAACCTTTTTATAAGTATAAATCTCCCACATTTATCCAAATTTGGGAAACAAAATACAAACCCAATTTTACCGATCCCCTTTAGGGGGGTGTAACTCCGAAAGGAGAAGCTAAAGAAAAAAAAAATGAAAGACCCCTCTTAATTTTCGATTAAGTATCACCTCCTGAATTTTTTCGCATTATTTAAGAAACATGCTGTATAAAAATAATTTTTATTTGTAACTCTGAAATTATTTTTGGGGTCTGTAAATGTAAATTTAAAAACTAGTACCTACAAAATTACGTTGAGGTTGAGATATTTTATTTTAATTTTAATTTCTAAAATACAAACAAAATATTATATCTTCTGAAAATAAAAAGATCGCCATATAAAAATTTAATTTATAGAGAATAACGATACAAAATAACTTTTAACGAAACGTTATCGGTTATTATAACGTTATATAACGTTATACAAATATCGTGTTACACGAATATCGGCCACTTAATAAGGAAAGCCTATACTCGTACAACAAGAACGGTGAATCGGACTCGCGGCTAGTTCAGACGAGAATGGGGTAGGTCCGAATTAGTGACAAACTTGGAGACATCAATAAGGGCGCCACACTATTTATTCTGTAAGGTAAAATAGCGAAAAAACCTAAGAAAAGAAATAAAAGAATTTGTAGACGGGAATGATATATGCCTTTAATAATAAATAAAAACAGTTTGAAATTAAAAATAAAACAAAGAATATGCTTGACGATAACAACTCCTGGTCTCAACAGGCTTGAAAGGCTAATAAAACCATTCGCTAAAATTAAACGAAAAGAAAGTACATATACTACGAAATAAGGTTGGTTCTGTTCCTGTGTTTGCAAGTAACTATTTACAATACACAAATAAATATATATAAAAGAATAATAATTCAGTTTCAATGAAAATACAATCCGCTTAAGTGGAAGAGCTCTCCTACCTATCAAAACTTGCGGCACTAAAATCACCGAACGATAACATAACCAAAAATACTTTGCAAACGGGGTACGGTCCCTAACTTATTAATCGTAAGGTACGACTAAAAGAAATTATGGTGACGACAAAGCCACTCAAGGGTTGTTGAGAACGTAGGATAATAACAGATTAATTTGAATGTTACTAAGTAACACTAACAAAAGTACAGTTACTAATTAAATGTAGAAAAAAAAAGAAAAGGCAGTAAACTAACAGTAGTAATGAGCTGAAGGCTCTACAATAGTTAACAGAAATAATAAAAATATTAAGAACGTAGCTAACAGTCGGGGCTTAAATAGATATTCTTAGCTTTCGCTGAGCCGCCGAAGGCACGTTGAAGGAGAAGAGATGTTGTCGGAAATGCTGTCCGTAGTTTAGCGGTAGTACATCGACAGAACACTTGACAGTAATAGTACGTCCAAAGCTTAAACAAGCTAACAGCTGGGCGGGCCAGGATAACTGGACCGGAGCTGACACAAAACGAAACTTAAGACCAAACTTAAGAACAAAGCTTAAAGCCCAAAACGTACGAATAAGCTTGAGACCAAACTTAACGACAAAGCTGTACAACCAAGCTTAAAGACAAAGCTTAAAGACACCTGTCTCAGCGTCAATAAATCATCCAATGGTTATATTGGCAGGAACAGATTCGCACTATGGCGTGACTTAACAAGTCGGCACCCACCGATATTAAACTCAGATTTTCATGGATTCTTTATAACACAATAAGCAGATGTCTACAGACCATCAAAGCAAGTGACGTTAAAACCGGAAGTAATATAATTTGGACATGCGTGGAAAAAGACTGGTCACTGGAGCTACTAAAATAAGCTGAAACTACTACTCATGGGACCTAACTCCCAATCGGACAATAATAACGTAACAAATCCCCCCCTTACTAGAAGGAAAAATGAAGAAAAAGGAAAAAAAAAATTTCTTTCCTAAAAGAAAAGTAGTAATAAAAATAAATCAAAAGAAAGAACCGAAAGGTCCAAGAGAAAACCAAAGAAAACCGCAACTTCACTTGAAAACCCTAGTGTGAGTCGGCACACCTTCCACGCTACACGCTTGTTGGGAGCAGGGGGGACAAGGATTCCTCGCTCAAGATCTTCGTCGCGTCGTGGCCATCTATGTCATCCCACACAACAAGTGGAGACCAAGCGCCACCAACTACACCTGAAAGCTTATTCAAGCGAAATCGGAACAAAAGGAAAAAACAACTTAACCTACTAACACAGCGCCGATAAGGACACCGAACTGAAACTAAAGAGGTATAAACCAATCGGTTTATCCTCCAAACTGGTAAGCAATATATATTTGGTGAAAGAAAAGCGCTGTCGTGATCCACCTGTCCAGGAGAGATCACACAGTGAAACCAAAAGACAGCAGTCATCCGTCACTCAACTACTCTGACAGAGGCGGCTCGGTCTGAGTCCAAAGAGTCAGGGTACCGAGAACTGATCGCTTGTCGTCATGTTCGCATCTATCCATCATCAGTCATTTCCAGAAAGAAGAAAGTTCCAAAGCAAGACAGAAGAAAACAAAGCGAGTGTTTAGGGGGCTTTTACCCCTGGTAACCACACACCCTTGGCCAATTCTATATCCTGCACCAAGAAGGAGAGAAAGCGGGTGTTTAGGGGGCTTTTACCCCTGGTAACCACGCACCCTTGGCCAATTCTTCATCCTGCACCAAGAAGGAGAGAAAGAAGAAAGAAACAGAGAAAGACAAAACAAAGTGAGTGTTTAGGGGGCTTTTACCCCTGGTAACTACACACCCTTGGCCAATTCTTCATCCTGAACCAAGAAGGAGAGAAAGCGGGTGTTTAGGGGGCTTTTACCCCTGGTAACCACGCACCCTTGGTCAATTCTTCATCCTGAACCAAGAAGGAGAGAAAAGAGAAAGAACAGAAAGTTACGAAACGTCAAATGGTGAAGCCGAGACATCGACAAATACGAACATAGAAACTGTCAGCCCAAAGAAAATCCCAGTAGGGAAAGCAACTAAGTAAAGAGAAAGTGGACCAACAAGTAACAGAAAAATGTCGTATTAGTCTTCAGCAAGATAAGGCTTCATATCTTGAACATGCCAGGTGCCTACGTCTTTACCAGACTCGTCAGCTAACTGGTAAGTCCAAGGAGACACACGTTTCAAAACAGTAAAGGGACCAATAAACTTCGCAGTAAGTTTGGCGTTGATGTAAGCAGCGGCGTTGGATAAAGCAAAGTTCCTGCGCCACACAAGTGAGTTTACAGCAAACTCAACTGGGCGTCGACGAAGATTGTAACGTCGGCTAGCTTGTTCGTAAGCCTTGTTCAATCGATTCTTAATATCCAAACGCAGTTGTTCTATGCCTTTCGTTCGTAAGCCAGGTTCGTCAACAGTGCGATCAGGATCTTCGATCGGTTCATTGAGATCGGGTGGTCGTCCCAAGTGATCTCCATATAAGTGGTGCTCACGCCCGAAGTTAGCAAAGAAAGGAGAGTGACCAATTACTTCATGTTTGGACGTGCGAATAGCACAAGCAACTTTTGGCAATAGCGAATCCCACTTTCGGTGGTTATCCGCAACATACGAAGAAAGCATAGTTTTTAGTACGCGGTTAATGCGTTCTGCAGGATTAGCTTGCGGATGGTAAGGAGCATTGAATAGAATTTTACAGCGATAGCTTTCACATAGAGAGCCAAACTCTCTACTACGAAATTGTACACCATTATCACAGATAATGTATTGCGGTGTACCATAAACTAAAAAAATTTCATCTTCTACAGCGCGACAAACCGTAGCAGCTGTAGCACGACGAAGAGGAAAGAAGCAAGAGTATTTAGTAAAGCAATCAGCGACAACAAGAATAAAGGTATAGCCTTTAGGCGAACGAGGAAGAGGTCCTACAATATCGATGCAGAGGAACTGCCAAGGACGAGAAGGTTTAGCACGAGGTACCATAAAACCATAAGGTTTCTTCTGTTCTACCTTATGTGCGGCACAAACTGCACATCTCCGGACATATCTAGCAACAGAGGCTCTCATTTTAGGCCAATAGTAACGTGTGGCCAAACGCTCAAACGTTTTGAACACACCAGCGTGACCGGCAGTTGGTAAGTCATGGTTCTCATTGATGAGATCTCGACGAAGTTCCGTAGGAACAACAAACTTCCAGTTATCGCATTCCGGATCGAGCCCACGAATACGAGGAGAAGTATACTTAAAGACCTTACCATTGTCGACACGCCAAACGGGATATTTATCCGGGTTGGTTTCGATAGAGGTACGTAAGCGACAATACCACTCATCAGAAGTCTGAAGTGGAGAAGGAATAATGACAGGTTCCACGACATCAAGTTTAGGAACAGAACGAGACAAAGTATCTGGAACGACATGATGACGTTTCTGGGGTTGGGGACAAGAAGGAGAAACATGACCGGTTTTCCCACAATTCCAGCACGTCATGGAAGCGAAAGGTTTAGAAGAAGAAACAGGAACAGTCCTAGAACATACCGCAGTCGAGGTAGAAACAGACGCGACAGGTTTAGTACGTTCACGAGAAGAGGGAACATCAACTTTGTCGATACGTTGGCGAGAAGTTCGTTGCGTACACGCTAAGTCAGGTTCCAGCAAAGGTTCGGGTCCAGATCGAGGTTCAAAACGTCGATTTCGAATCTCTGCGTCCTCTAACGTGCGTAACAATGAAACGAGTTTAGTAAAAGTAGTCGGTTGTTGGAAAAGTAAGCTTTGCGAATATTTAGGACGTAGATTGCAGATAATACGATGAAGTTGTTCAGACTCAGAAGGAATGAAGGTCAATCTGCGAAATAAATTACGCATAGCAGCGACAAATAAAGTTGGGCGTTCGGAAGATCCTTGTAAGCGATTGTAGATTTCTTGTTTCAATCTCTCGTCATAATCTGATGGTAAAAATGCTTGACGAAGATTAATAACTAGAGAATTCCAGTCGCGAATATCCTCGCGCACTGAACGATACCATAGAAGAGCATCGCCTTCAAACAGGTCGATAGCCGAAGAAAATAATTGAAAGGTACTAACATTACGCGCTATTCTTAGTTCTTCAACACGTTCCAAGAAAGAGCTAACGGAAGCATCGCTTCGTCCACTAAACGTAATGCCCCATTTCGAGACCGGAACAAAGCGTGTAGAAAATACTTGAGGAGTAGGAGGAGGAACTAGAATATCGCCTTCGTCGGACGAGTCATCTGACACATGTGTCACCGCATTACGAAGCGGAGTACTTGTGGTTGGTGGAACAGTCTGATCACGTAACGCGCGTTTGTAAGCGTTTTCGAACTGTGTTTTAAGCTCATGCGCACGCAGTCGAAGCGCATTAAGTTCACTTTTCATCTCGCCGGTAGTAGGGTTAGCGAGTTCAAGGCGTCGATCAGTATGTTTCATCAGCGCCGAAGTTCGACGGAAGCACGCAGCTTTCGTATCACCTTCAAAAGTTTGAAGTGCCGATTCTAATTCAATTAAATTTCTAGTAATAGCTAACTTATCATCGCTAAACTCAACCGTATAGGCAACTTGCGATAGCGATTTTTCTGAATCCAATTTAAGCACGCCACGAACTGACTTTCTCATCTCGGCTACTGTAGCGGACGGAAAACCACGGCTCGTTAACTCATACGCGAGCTCAGCTTGATTCAGAGAGTCAATAAAATCTTTCCAAATGCACAACGGTGCCATTGTATCTCGTCAAAATCAGTAAGGTATAAAAGTAATTAACCTTCCTTCAAGAAGGAAGAAAACAACCCAAAAAGAAAGAAAAAGCAACTAAATAGCCTAAAAGAAAAATTATTTGGACTAAATATTTGACCGAAACTGTACCTACGTATCAAGTCTGGTCGCAAAAGACTTCCAAAAACCTAAGAAGCGATAAAAAAAAAATTGGACAAAAATTTTTACTGGCTCTGTATATAGAAAATGTGCTAAATTGCATAAAACCACCTAAGGAATCTATAGAACCAATAAAAAAAAAAAGTACAAAATTGTTGTTCCACCCTGTATATCAGAAATCCCGGAAACCAGGTAGTAACAACGAAAACGTCCAGCAGAGAAGTCAAAACCTAAAGAATCGTAACGAAGCTAGGATAAATGTATGCATATAGGATTAGGAACGCCTAGATATATGCAACACACGTAGCAAGATATAAAATTCTAGAAAAATAACAACAGAAAAATTTACAAAATAAAGGCAATTATCAAACAAGTCCCTAAATGAGTAAAGTATAGTTACACAAAGCCAATAAGGTTTAGTTACACAAGGCCCTTAACGTTGGGCGTCAATTTTGTTACACGAATATCGGCCACTTAATAAGGAAAGCCTATACTCGTACAACAAGAACGGTGAATCGGACTCGCGGCTAGTTCAGACGAGAATGGGGTAGGTCCGAATTAGTGACAAACTTGGAGACATCAATAAGGGCGCCACACTATTTATTCTGTAAGGTAAAATAGCGAAAAAACCTAAGAAAAGAAATAAAAGAATTTGTAGACGGGAATGATATATGCCTTTAATAATAAATAAAAACAGTTTGAAATTAAAAATAAAACAAAGAATATGCTTGACGATAACAACTCCTGGTCTCAACAGGCTTGAAAGGCTAATAAAACCATTCGCTAAAATTAAACGAAAAGAAAGTACATATACTACGAAATAAGGTTGGTTCTGTTCCTGTGTTTGCAAGTAACTATTTACAATACACAAATAAATATATATAAAAGAATAATAATTCAGTTTCAATGAAAATACAATCCGCTTAAGTGGAAGAGCTCTCCTACCTATCAAAACTTGCGGCACTAAAATCACCGAACGATAACATAACCAAAAATACTTTGCAAACGGGGTACGGTCCCTAACTTATTAATCGTAAGGTACGACTAAAAGAAATTATGGTGACGACAAAGCCACTCAAGGGTTGTTGAGAACGTAGGATAATAACAGATTAATTTGAATGTTACTAAGTAACACTAACAAAAGTACAGTTACTAATTAAATGTAGAAAAAAAAAGAAAAGGCAGTAAACTAACAGTAGTAATGAGCTGAAGGCTCTACAATAGTTAACAGAAATAATAAAAATATTAAGAACGTAGCTAACAGTCGGGGCTTAAATAGATCTTCTTAGCTTTCGCTGAGCCGCCGAAGGCACGTTGAAGGAGAAGAGATGTTGTCGGAAATGCTGTCCGTAGTTTAGCGGTAGTACATCGACAGAACACTTGACAGTAATAGTACGTCCAAAGCTTAAACAAGCTAACAGCTGGGCGGGCCAGGATAACTGGACCGGAGCTGACACAAAACGAAACTTAAGACCAAACTTAAGAACAAAGCTTAAAGCCCAAAACGTACGAATAAGCTTGAGACCAAACTTAACGACAAAGCTGTACAACCAAGCTTAAAGACAAAGCTTAAAGACACCTGTCTCAGCGTCAATAAATCATCCAATGGTTATATTGGCAGGAACAGATTCGCACTATGGCGTGACTTAACAAGTCGGCACCCACCGATATTAAACTCAGATTTTCATGGATTCTTTATAACACAATAAGCAGATGTCTACAGACCATCAAAGCAAGTGACGTTAAAACCGGAAGTAATATAATTTGGACATGCGTGGAAAAAGACTGGTCACTGGAGCTACTAAAATAAGCTGAAACTACTACTCATGGGACCTAACTCCCAATCGGACAATAATAACGTAACAATCGTTACGTTATTGTATAAAAAATTATAGTTGAATCGTTATTATAACGTTATCGGGTATCGTTACGTTACGTTTTCCATCCCTGATTAGAACCGTTTCATATTTGTTCATCTTCTATAACAAAGATGACGCTTCCACTGCTGTTGTTTTTTTCCAAATTTGACTTGCAGATGTTGGATAAGGAGTTTTTTTTATATAATTGTAGCCAATTTTTAAAGTAGTATCGCATCTGCTTTGAAGTTTGATGTGCGTTGAAGTGTAAGCTTTGTTACTATATGTAATGATTTTTTTCCCCCGTGCTGGGGGCTCCTCCGCGCTCGGGAGGCCTTCCAAGTCCGGGGGCCTTCCAAGTCCGAGCCCTCTGGCAGCAGCAGGTACCGACACCCGCATAAGCCGCCACTGGATACCATACAGTATTAAGGCTCCCCCAGACAGACGCGATATGCGCCGCTCGGTACGATTCGGTACGATATCTAATAGAATTTCGGTATATGAAATACTGTCACTTGCATATGTTTCCGAACGTCCCGAGTGTCACACTTGTGTGGACACTCATTGCGGTAAGCAGCGATAATCATACCGAGTTATGTACCGACTGTATCGTACCGAGCGGCAGGCATATCGCGTCTGTCTGGGGGAGCCTTTTAACTGCACTTTTAACTATGGTTTGGATAAAACTGCTAAAATATGATCATTAAGCATATGTATGTCATTAAAATATATCGGATAAACTGGCACCTAGAGTTTATGCCAAATGATCATTAGAAATTAATTTAGCCATAAAATAATAAAATAATATTGCTACAAATCTTACCAAGGAGGAGTTGGCTTCAAGAATCCAAGGAAACTTGGAAGAGATACATATTCTGGGTGCTTCTATCAAAGTAATATTTTCAGATAGTCTATAAAGTGGCAAACAATCTTCGTTAAATAAACTATTATCTGTTTTAACAGCTTTTGAAGTGTTCGCATCCTGATCGCAATATAACGATACTAAAAAAACAAAAAATTGGCTTTAGAAATTGCAAAATTTTGAAAGAATTTCTACTTGGTATTAAATTTATCATTGAGTATATTATTGGTATTTTCAGTTATTAATAAATCGATCGATTAATAAATCGATCACGAATACTAGTTGTTAGAATGAAATCAGAAGATCGAAGAATAAACATATTGTCAATCTATGCACCTGAAGATAATAAACCGCAACATCAAAGAGAATTTTTTTTTGACCAACTTCAATCCGCAATGGACTCATTACCAAACGATCAACCGATCATCATTCTTGGAGACTTTAACGCCCGTATCGGAACTGAAATAGTGCCAGGAGTTAAACAAAGATTTAACGAAAATGTGCTTAACGATAATGGAGAAATGATGATAAATCTGTGTGCCTATAACGAATTGCGTATCAACAACACCTTTTTTGACCTCAAAAATCAATATAAGTACACATTCGCAAACACCAGGGGCCATAAATCAACAATTGATTATATTGTCACTAATAGACACTTTCACCCGCTTCAAATACTGGAGGTTAGAACGCTAAATTCAGCAGACATAGGGAGCGACCATAGTCTTCTACTTGGAAGAATAAGAATGAACTTTAAGCCACCAAAAAAATCAAGATCTACGATACAAGAACATAAAATCAATGTAGAGTCATTATGGGACTCAACAATAAAAGAACTCTATGATAGAAGACTACAAGAAAAAATCAAGGTAAACTCAATCACAGACAGGGATGACGTCAATCTAGCGTGGGAAAAAATAAAAAACAACATTAAAACTGCTGCACATGAGGCACTGGGAACTAGAACCGTAAAAAAGAACCACATAAACACAAATAAAACACCATGGTTTTGTCCAGAAGTCAAGGAGAAATGCAAGGAGAAGAAACAAGCTTACCTCACATATCGAACGCTAGGTACGCCACAATCATACAACAAGTATCGACGGATCAGGAATGAAACCAATGAATTAGTAAGACAGACCAAAAATCAATACTGGGAAATCTTCTCAAAACGCTTGGAAAAGGACTTTTATGGACTTCAAAAGCAGATTTGGCGGCTCATCAGATCACAGAGGAGAGAGGTTAACGAGTTGATTGAAATAAACCACATAAAAAAAGAGGATTGGGTCAACTATCTAACGGATCTATACAGAGCACAAAACGAAGAAGAGGAACTAAACACACCAGAAATAGCTATTAATGAAAACGCCCAAATTTGTAAATCCGACGTACAACTAGCTCTGCAGAAGTTAAAAAACAGGAAGAGCGCTGGACAAGACGGAATACCAAACGAACTACTTAAATACGGCAGACGAGAACTAACACAAGAATTAACAACTCTAATTCAGAAGATACTATATCGACACAGAATCCCAGATGAATGGCGAACCAGCACCACCATTCTTATGTTTAAAAAAGGAGATAAGAAAGTACCCTCGAACTACAGAGGTATAAATCTGCTGAGCACAACATTAAAGCTAACAACAAAAGTGTTAACGAACAAAATTAACAGTTTCACTTCGCTGGCAGATGAACAACAAGGATTTAGATCAGGAAGATCCTGCACGGATGCCGTCTTTGTCATAAGACAAAACAGAAAAGTCAATTGAATACAACAAGCCAGCCTATATGTGCTTTATTGACTTGACCAAAGCGTTTGACCGAGTCCAACTAAAAGATGTTCTACACATACTTTATAATAGACAAATCCCATACAATATAATTAAGACTATAGAGAACATGTATGCAGCAAACCAAATACAGGCAAAATTAGATGAAGGACTTACCGAACCAATACCAGTTGGTAGCGGTATCCGCCAGGGGGAGTCATTAAGCCCACTTCTCTTCAACATCATAATGGACGAAATTATACAGAAGGTCCGATCATTGAGAGGATACAAAATGGGAGATAGAGAGGTAAAAATTGTATGCTATGCCGACGATGCTGCACTCGTTGCAGAGAGTGAAGACGACTTACAAAGACTCTTACACTCGTTCAACTGTACAGCTAAATCACTTAACATGACAATATCTTCCACAAAAACAAAATGTATGACAACTTCAAAAACACCCTTGAGGTGCAAACTAGAAGTCGATGGAGAGGTTATCCAACAGCAAATGAAATTCAAATATCTCGGGATAGAACTTTCGGGCTTTGGCGATGTGGAAGCAGAGGTAAGGGAACAAACAACTAAAGCAACAAGGATAGCAGGATGTCTAAATAATACAATATGGTGCAACAAAAACTTGGGAATTGAGGCCAAGTCTAGAATCTACAAAGCAACAATTAGACCTATCATGACATATACAGCGGAGACCAGGCCAGAAACGTCAAAAACTAAAAGACAACTAGAAACAACAGAAATGAAAGTATTGCGCAGAATTACGGGTAAAACACTTCTACACAGGGAGAGAAATGAAGAAATAAGAAAAACGTGCAAAGTAGACGATATTAATAACTGGGTAACAGACAGAAGAAAAGAATGGAATGAACATATTAATAGAATGGACGACGGGAGAATAGTAAAAATCGCCCGCGATAAGTCTCCACTGGGACGCAGGAGCGTTGGACGCCCTAGGAAAAGATGGAGCGACAACCTCAACGTAGAGCAATAGGCAAGTGGACGAAGAATAAACAGGCGAATCGCCTATAGTCAAGAAGGAAGAAGAAGAAGAAGAAGAAGAATAAATCGATAAATTTGGTAACTCTGTGATACTTTTATTTTAAGATTTTATGAAAATCGTTCAAGACGCTCCATAATTTAATTGATACATATAAATTATGCTTGCGGTGACATTATTAAGTTGGCTATAATCAGCTTTTATCTTAATTTTGGCAGAGAACTTTTTTAAATCCTACCCTGTATAGACAACATATTCTATACTTTTAATTAAACGTTTAAAAACGTTTATATTGGGTTTGTTCCAGTCGTGCATTTTCTAATCATGTTCTTATACACAAACTGGTTTATGCACATATGCACATGCAGAGCCGGTCTCCATTCTGTGTGATTCAGTTTGACTGTCGCCTATAAATTTGTTATTTTAAGAAAAAACCCCTAAAAATCTTATATTTTTGTAAATCGTGGAAAATTCTCAATCAAATGACATTTATTTGTTATTTCTACGATGAAATCAATCAGAGTGGCGATAGTAAACTTATTTTTAAAACACATGGTATACATACTTATTTTTACTGATTCTGATAAAAAATGTAACTCAAAATCCGATAGTGCATTTTGCATTTACATAGGAAAATGTTTTGAGAAAAATAAGTTTAAAGATTTTCTTATCATTTTTCAAACAATCGTTGTGTTTGACAATACAAACACACGATCGCTTTAAGTAATTGGCATTTTATAATTTGTCTAATTATGTTTTATTATTTTTCGACGAAAAATCATTATTTTGTGCGTATTCAATTGAAAATGGACCTTCTGTCAATTTGCTTTTGTTAGTGTTGTGTACTTAAGGCGTTTCAACATTTTTTAACCACCTTGACTTTTGAATTATTTTTTCAAAATGGAAATCGTAGGTGATGACTTTATACAGCGTGATTGAAATTTGAGTTTAAGCATGGGGATCTCGCTTATTATAATAGTTATAGGTTTAAATTTGGCAAAGTTGCTAAATTAGGTGCTTATTAATAATCCAAAGAGAAATTGGAAATATCTCAAACGGTATCCGAGAAAATTAGGAAAAACCGGAAAATACGATTTATGAAAATCGTCTACAACTCCCTTGAAGTATGAAATATTTCAGATGTGTAACAACATTACCCAAGCAACTTTTTAAGCCGAATCGGATGCTGGTCACAAATTTTTCCTAGATCGATGCGTTTTTGTTTTATGACAACCAACTTTATTTTTTCTTATGGGCGCAGTTTTTGCTATTTACATAATCAAATAGCATTTATTTTTCTGAATCCATTAATGCCACACATGGTATTTTACTTCTTTATTAATCGCCAAATTTAAAAAAAGGGTTTTAAACAATAACCACTATAAATCAGGTAGGCCGGTCGTTGTAGTTTATGTTGTTTGCATGACATCCAATCAACAAACTAAAAGTTTTGAAAGCCTATTACTTGTCACAATAATAAATTCGTAAAAATGAACTTTAATAACGAAGAAAAATGCGATATGCTGCCAATCTTTTATTCATTGAATAGGAATTCTATGTAGTCAAGTCAACGGTATGCAGAAACATATCCAGATAAAAGACAACCCTCGCGCACATATTTTTGTACGTTGGACAGAAACTTACGGAAATATGGGGCTTTTGCCAAACCCAGAAGATAATATGGCAGATATGGTTTATTCAGTTTGCTCTTGTAAAGTAAAATTCTTCGTGGAAATGCAATAATTTAAGATATAAATGACAAGTTTTTGTCGTTAGTGAAGTGAACAGTAAGTTTTTTCGATTTCCAAGGCACTCTATTTGCTTCAATAACGATTAGAAGTAAAATGTCGAATATTTCGAAAAGTATGAGTTTTGGGTATAGGACATACTTAACAAAAAATGAAGCTCTCCTAAAGACAAATTCGATGACATAACAAAATACAGGGGTTTGCATTTAAAAAAATTGAGTTACGAGCTTTTGAAAATCATGGAAGTTGCCACCTATTTATGAAGACCCTGTATGCGTGATTCAAACTTTTTCGTATCGAGCTAATAGAGCAATGTTTTCTGCATGTCTTTACCAAATTAAGTACAACTCTGTGCTTCGAAAAATTACTTCAGGAGAATTTTTTAAATAAAGACTTAAAACCTTGAACTTTTTTTAAATTTTTTTTTGTGACAAGCGGCATAAAAACCTGTAGTATTTTATATCAATGTAATGCTAAAATGAAGGCGGTCAAGAATATTAAATAAAAAATGGGATGTTGTATTTGAAATATAAAAGTTGCTAATGGTTCCAGAGAGGTGACTCACCCTGTATATTTAAAAATATTTTTATCGTGGTCGGAAGAAAAAACTGGATGAAATACCGTTTGAATCAACTTTTTATCTTAAACCGTTTAGCCACAATCGACCGATACGCCACTAATAACTCACCCTGTAGACGATTTTCAAAAATCGTATTTTCCGGTTTTTCTTAATTTTCTCGGATACCGTTTGAGATATTTCCAATTTCTGTTCGGATTATTAATGAGCAACGAATTTAGCCAGATTTTAACCTATACTACAGCTACTATAACTAATATAAACGAGATCCCCATGTTTAAATTCGAATTTTAAACACCCTGTATATTCCCCGTATATAATACTAGCTGATTGACCCGGCGTTGCACGGGTGATTACAATTCTCTTTTATCAATCACAGACTACTCGCGCTCCGCGCTCGCGCTCGGCGGACGTTCCCAGATTATCAATCACAGACTACTCGCGCTGCACGCTCGCGCTCGGCGGACGTTCCCAGACGTTTCCGGCCGTTCCCGGCTGTTCCCGGCCGTTCTTTTTTTTTTTTTTTAGGAGAAATGTAGGAGATTGACATTTAGTGATTTAGTAGATTTTTTTCACTTATTAAAAGGTTTCCCAGTTATATTTATTATCATCTCCACCTTCACAAGAGGCTGAAAAGTGCAACCCCTGTTGTTTATTTCATCAAAATCTTTTGGAGGGTTAAATTTTTCAATTTGAAAATTTCCCTTTAAAAGCTTGAATATTTTAAAACGTTTTTTATTTACATTTTCTTTTAAAACGTTTTTGAGTAAAAAATAAAATAAGTGAACAAGTTGAATGTAACATATTATGTACATCAATTTCTAATACGAAATCCTAAATGAACCGCAGACAGGAGACTCTTGCTGCTGTCAATAATACGCTTCCCCCTCTATCCCTACTCCATATAGCTATACGCCTCATTGGTGGGTAGGGGTACGGCGCGAGTTTTGATTTCCTAACCTTACTTTGGTGGTAGTAAATTAAATTAACTGTATATATTTCACACTTTAATTTTTTACAAATTAATTATTCAAAGTAGGACATTTAAGTACAAATGTAGGACGTAGGACAGTTACTTGCAATTGTAGGACTGTCCTACAGAAAGTAGGACGCCTGGCAACCCTATGCAAAACCAAGTTGCGTTTACACTCACGGTTTTGCACATGTGCAAAACCAAGAAATCTAGTAGCGCTAGATTCACTTGTGCAAAACCAAGGTCAATAAAATCGCTTTGTTTTAGCGTTCACACACACGGTTTTGCACATATACAAAACCAAGTCAGCAAAACCATGTGCAAAACCGTGTGTGTAAACGGCCTTTTAGAGTAAAATGTCGCTCACACTCTTTTGTTGTTTTTTGGTGAGAGTTTTTGGTAACAGCTGCAAGTTTTTGCTTAAGCAGTTTTATGGGACGAAATTCCTTTGCGTTTGAAACCAAAAAGCTTATTATAACTTCTTCTTTGTCAAAAAATTGTTTTTGGTTTTGTGCATTGCTTAGTCGTCTTGCAATTATTTGTCGTAATTGTGCCATCGTATCGGGATGATTTACCATCATATGCATAAAATGTGTTCGCTCTATAACTTGTAGCTCGACGTTAGTTGCCGCACGTACTGTAGCTTTTGCTGGTGTTGTTAGTAACAATGCTGTCTCACCTAAACGTTAATATGAGAGTTAAACATTTACAAACGTTAAGTTCCATTTCCTCACCCAAAACAGTGCCAGCTTTGAAAGCTATAATGGGACTTTGATCATCTTCATCTGAAAGTATCTCCAACACTCCACTAGCGACAAAAACTAGTAAACCTTTCACAACTCCCTGATGAAAAATAGTATCGCCTGGGAGCAAAGAAATGTTTTTCATCAGTAAAGACACTTTGCGTAGAAAAGGTTCTGGTTGATTTTTAAACAACAAGGAGTTTTGGAAATGTGCTATATTGATATCATAGGTTAATTCCATTTGTAGGGCATTTGGAAGGGTGTAAAATGCAGGTGCTGTTTTAACGCCCTTTTTATTTGTCCACAAAATTTTGTAATAGCCAATCATTCGTTGAGTTAGTTCCTTGCTAGCTTTAATTTGGAGTAAAAATCTATTTATATTATGCATCTGCAAATAATTAGCAGAGTCAATCCAAGAACGTAAATAAAAAGTTAGATTTTTTGTACTACATTGTAACAGATAATTTGAAATTAAAAAAATTAAATTATATGGTGCGATTTACAAACCTCACAAATGAATTTCGCTCTCCGCTTTCTATTGTTTACCACTTGAACAGTCGCCATTGAAACGAGAAACAGCCTAATAAAAACAAAACCGATGACCATTACACACATACAGTAAACGGTTTCTTTGATATTAGTACCGTAGAAATCACCATAACCAGTGTTACTTGCTAATGTTATTGCTACATAATAACAAATCTTATACCAATCATAAGTTGTATTTGTGGCAAAGTTAGTTGTGTTTAAGAAGTTAGTCCAATATTCGCCATCACAATGAGATCTCCCACATCCTAATGCGTACCAAATACAGACTAATAAATGTAATATTAAAACGAATATGACGAAAAAATGGGCGATTAACCATCGCAATCGGTATTTTTGAACAGAACTAAGTGTCTCGTTGGCTAATAACAAAACTCTGTATAATCGTAAGAACGATAGAAATCTGCAGAAATAAATATAACGGTTTTGAACGCCGGCAATGGCCCACACAATAAATTCTTGACTCAAAAGAGATACAATGTCTATTATAAAGTACATAAAATGCCTTTGTTTGACTTGAAATTTTTCATTCAAACCTTTCCAGAAACGGTGTAACAATAAGATTGTAACATCCAGAAGATATATAGTATCACAGATTCCATATATAATTAGAAAATACTTCAGTTCTTGAGGAGCCATAAAAAAACATAATATTCCCACGATGTACACGATTATAGTTGAAAACGTGACGAATAACTGCAAAATGAAAACATTAGATATTAGTGTATGGTTGGTTCAACGCGAAGAACATGGGGATCTCGGAAACTGTAGAGATGGAAGAGTGATTAAATTAAAGTGTCCAAATTGAACCCAGGTCCTGAAAGACCCTAAAAAACAATGTTTTTGTTTATCCAAGATTGGATAAAAGTCTTAATTAGCTGCAGTGGCGCAACCAGGGGAGGCGCTTGGGTGCATGCACCCCCATTGACGAGCTTTACTATTGTTTATATAATACCTGAAGATTATGTAAGTTAAAATGAAAGAGGAATAAAACGTAACAGCAGTTGAGCACTTTTGTTTTCGTCAAAAACCGACTCGTTTTTACAGTGCGCGACAAAGAAGCAGGTGTAACTGCAAAGGTAAAATAACAGATAAATATCCAATTGCATTATATGTACACAGGGTGGTCCACATAGAAGAGCCACTATTGAGATCTCGTAAACGGTAAGAACTACAAAGAAGTTCAAATTAGACAAAATTGTTACTGTTTTTAAGACCTATTCAGCAATGCTTTAATGTTTTAAAAAAGTTCCATGGCACGCTAGATAATAAACAAAAATCAAAATGAGCTTTTTTAAAATAGGGAAAAACTTGGTTGTACTTGATGGTAGAAAAATATTTTTGGGAAAAAAGTTATAGGTATTAAAAAAACTTAATGAAAAAAAAATAGGTATATGCTTCAATTTTCGATCAACACATGCAATTCAGGCGTTCGTTGTTTGCATAAACAACACTTGTCAATTTTTTTTTCAAATCTGAGACTGCACTTTTAATGGATAATTGGCGCCATTTCCGACATTCCTTATGCAAAATAATTCTGTAATAACCCCAGTAATTCATAATATAAGCGCGCAAACTAATGATCCTCCAGCTCCTGATATTGATGCAGACGACAACAGCAGCCAAAGTAGCGATAATGAAAAATTTCTAAAATTGACAAGTGTTGTTTATGCAAACAACGCCTCAATTGCTTTGTCAATAATTAAAAAACAAAAGTCTACCTTAATTTTTCTTTAAATTTCTTATGATTTCATCATCTGCTCTATTCACAAATTATTTATTTTAATTTTTTTAATTAGGCTGTTTCTTTTTCAAAATTAGACATTAAACCTTAGATCTCAGCGATGTTTACCACATCTGTTAAAAATTTTTTTAATGACTAGATTGGCGCCCCCATACTTTGGTGCCTATAGGCAATTGCCTAGAGTCGCCTTATGGTAAAACCGGCCCTGTATTACATTAATCACAAAATTCGTCACCTGAAAAATTTAAAATGGCGCCTTAAGAAATAAAAAAGTTGACTATGGGATCTCAAAAACCAAGCGAGCTGGGTAATTCTGAAAATGGCTAAGTAAGACTTGTTTAAGCTGAAATATAAAATTTCAGATTTCTTATTTTGATAATAAGAAAATTATAGGTACGAAAAACAAGAAAATTACGTATTTAAGTTTGTTTAGGATATTTTAGGAACGGGGCACAATTTTCACGATTTCAGTTGAGATTCTTACTAAGCACGTAAAAACACACTTTTTTGCTAGTTTAACCATTCTTCCATCTCTAACGGTTGTCGAGATCCCCATGTTCTTCACGTTGATACGTGATGTATAGAATGGACCAAATTCGAATGTCTTACAGGGTTTACATAATAGTTAGGGAAAATCTGATATCGGACGCTTGAGATAATTTGTTGAGATTAACATGCTTGTGTTATTAGATTTTTTTATATCACTCTCAATTTTGGCGCTACAGACAAAAAATTTTATCTAATCATTTTTAAAAATTTACTATATCTCAAAAACAAAATAGTCCAAGACACCGACAACAGATTTTCGCTAACTATTATGGACACCGAGATACCCTATAAAACATTCGAAATTGGTTCCTCCTGTATAAGGTGGTCCAAATTCGATGGAATTACATGTGTATGTCGCTTAACTTTCAAGATAGAAACAATCAAATTACCAAAAATGTGTAGTTTTTTGAGGCAAACTCAAAACTAAAAAATATTCTTTCATTTTTGGTTTTTGAGCTATTGGAAAAACACTGTTTTTTTTGGTCATTATTATAATATCATATCTCCCTTATTGTCGTAAATATCAAAAAAAGTGTATGAAGATTATTTTTAGATATTTTAATGCAAGATCCGATCATACTAAAAAAAAAATTACCTTCGCCGTTCAAAAGTTATGACACAAACTTACCTTTTCTTAAATGAAAGCTATAGTTGGCTATGATCTATTAAAATTCCTTATTTTTTCTTATTCCAAAAATATGAGGGCTGATGTAGTTATTTTCAATAATACGCAAGTTACGAAAGTTTTTTAGTTTTTTTTTTAAAGAAAAACAGCAGGTTGTAAAACTTTTTAAAACCCATGTGGTTACGATGGTTTTTTAATTTGTTGTTAAGATAAACACTTTAAATATTTAAACATAAGATAACAATATCGTTAGAATTGGCAGTTATGTAGTTTGTCTTATGTTCAAATATTTATGTTTATTTCAACAAAAAATTAAAAAACCTTCGTAACTCGTACAACATGGGTTTTAAAAGGTTTTACACCTTGTTTTTTTTTGTTTTCACAGCCTACTGTTTTTCTTGAAAAAAAAAACTATAAAACCTTCGCATTATTAAAAAAAATACATCATCCCTTATATTGGAATGAAAATAAATAAGAAATTTAAATAGGTCATAGTCAACTTAAGCTTTCTTTGAAAAAAGGCAAGTTTGTGTCATAACTGTATAACGGCAAGCGTAAAATATTTTTTTTTGGTATCATCGAATTTTACATAAAAACATCCAAAAATAATCTGTATAATTTTTTTCGATATTTACAACCTTAACAGAGATTTGACATATTCCAAATATCACAAAAAAAACACTTTTTTTCTAATAACTCAAAAACCGGAAACGATAGAATGTTTTTGTCCAAAACACTGCACATGTTTAGTAATTTAACAGTTTCTGTATCTTAAATATTAAGCGAGATACCCATGTAATTGTAATCTCATCGAATTTGGACCACCCTGTACTGTACACACAGTTCTGTGCAAAAGAATGGAAACAGACAAATATCTAGTACTAGTATACCATTGAAGAGATAAAAACGGAATTTGGTATCTGACCATTATCGTATGTTACAGATTTTATGAGGGTATTGAGGTTGCAACACGACTTTCTGTTCAACCGGACACGGACCCATACTTAAATGGAACGAACGCCTTGTATATTTTTATATTTTTGAATTCCTCTTTAAATTGACTTCACAAAATATATTAGGTTATATTGGTCTCAAGTCAACCGTTTCGTGAAATGAACATTTCTATGAAAATTGTGAGTGAAATTATTTGGAAAATTTTCAACATTTAAAGAGTTTGAATAAGCAGAGAAATTCTTAATTTTGCTGAAATATTTAACGGAAATGATTTTTTTTAATGATGTTATATTTTTACTGGATTAAAAAAACTATTCGGTTTTATCTCTTACTCTTATTTTTTATCAAATGAATAAATATTTAAACAAAATAGCACTATATTTTGTTGTTATTAGTAAAAATAAGTATGATTCAACTAAAATATTAGCCTTTTAATTACATTTAATTCAATAATTTTTGAAGTGGCGTAAATCCATTTGGGTATAATAAATTTTTATTTTCTTTAGTCATCAGTCATCACTGATAAACACTATTTATTGAATGATAAATTTACATTATCTAACACCATAAAATATTTACATAAAAGTTGTCTAGCAGTGCTTACCAATATTTTTAAATCTGTTGAAACGCAAACCCTTAAATATCTAGCACTAACAAAAAATGGACTTGTCCCAAATTTAAAATAAACGGTTCTATTACTGGTATGGAAATTAATGAGCAATTTCATTCCCACGCATTAAAGAGTTTTTTTGTTACTGTTTAAGTATTTTAGTGATTAAAAACTTTTAATCACGTCTTATAAGAGTTTTGGCTCCCTGAATTAGCGTTTTTATACATGTTGATATGTTTTTTTTTTAAGCAACTTACAATTACCTAGTAATAATCGTCTAAAGTTTGTTGACATCATGATAATTTTTTTAATTTAAACTGACATTTCAAAATACATTACTTTAAGATCACTTACTTGCCAAAGAGGTTGGTTTGGTAGTGTGAGAATAAGAGAGGCCATACTACTCCATTCGACCGACCTTGGGGGTTGTAAGATCGTGTGGTCACGTCCTTCAAATGGAAGTTTTTCTTCTGTCTCTTTTCCATTATCAAAAAAACTTTTACTTCGAGGTCCTCGTGAGTTACCATCACCAACCATTCTATGTATATTTTACAAAGAAATATTCTTAGTTATATGTTGACAGAAGCTTTAAAGTTAAGATAAAACAATTATATTTTTTTAACATACTTGATCCTGTATGTATAATATGGGTTGTACGTTTGATAAAACCTTAGATAAAACTGAACTTACGCATCCCGGCAAGTAAAGTGACTACTCACAAAGCTTATATGTATCTATCTAACTTTACTACATTGGTGAGAAGTGCTTGAGGCTTTACAGTATTTTTATTGTAGAGTAAAAGCCAAATAAATGTTCCAAGGATTCTTCTCATTTATAGATTCTTAACCATTTTAATTCTAGGTTTTGTGATTACGTTTTTTCGACATACTGAAATTTTTTTGTTCTGAGTTGTGAACTTTTTTGCCGGGGTGCGAATTATTATCTTATAAGTTAATCAAATAGGAAACATCTAACATTGGCCGATATACCGGGTGTGGCGTTTAAAATAGGCCACCTGAATATCTCAACTGCTATTAATGAAAGAAATTTTGCTTGATATCGAGAAACACATAATCTGATATTAACCGTTTCTTGGTAAATGGACGTGTAAAGAAAACGCGAAAGTGTTCCTCGCCTGCAAAAAGTAAACTATTTTCCATCCCAGTCGGCCTTAAACATAGGTCGTTGCATAGGTCCGTCAAGTTGGAGCTACAACATAACAAAAAACAAAAACTTTTCACGTCATAATTTTTTGCTCATTTTTTGCTAATTTTTGCTGTACTTTTTAAATTTTTTGCTGGTCTCTAATGGGAGATAATTTAAAAAAAAGAATTGTAACTCCAACTTTACGCTGAGTTACATTTGCTAAAAAGTCAAAATGTTTTCATGTCACAATTTTTTGCTCATTTTTTGCTAATTTTTGCTGTACTTTTTAAATTTTTTGCTGTTCGCTTTTCCAAGATATGTAGTTTTTTCATAATCATTATGTGCTACAAATAGGTGGTATTCTTGGATATACAACACGAATAACTTCGAATAACCAAAATTTACGTCAATGTTTTGTTCTAATAACTTTATAGTAATTTATAAAGTTAACTTATAAACACACTTTCAATTTATTGATATTTAAAAGTAGTTTCGTTGCAGTTTTTGTAAAAACCATAAAGTTTCTTTACATGACTATCAGTTAAGGCACTCCAATAAAATTGAACAATAGGTACAGGGTGGTCCAAATTCGATGGGATTGCATGGGTATCTCGGTTAATATTTAAGATAGAGAAACGATTAAATTACCAAAAATGTGCAGTTTTTTGAGACAAACTCAGAACCGTTTTCAAAAATATTCTATCATTTCCGGTTTTCAAGTTATCGAATAAAAAGTGTTTTTTTGTCATATTAATAAAGTGTCATATCTCCGTTATTGTTGTAAATATCAAAAAAAATTATTAAGATTTTTTTTGGATATTTTTATGTTTAATTTTAATTTGATTATACTAGAAAAAAAATTTTTACGCTCGCCGTTAAAAAGTTATGACACAAACTTACCTTTTTTTAAATGAAAACGATAGTTGGCTATGACCTATTTAAATTCCTCATTTTTTTCTCATTCCAAATATATAAAAGTCGATGTATTTATTTTTAATAATACGCAAGTTATGAAGGTTTTTTAGGTTTTTTTTCTAAGAAAATCATAGTAGGCTATGAAAACAAAAACCAAACAAGGTGTAAAACCTTACAAAACTCATGTGGTACAAGTTACCAAAGTTTTTTAATTTGTTGTGGAGATAAACATTGTAAATATTTGAAAATAAGAAAACAACGATATAGTCGGTATCAGCAGTAATGTAGGATATTGTTGTTTATCTTATGTTCAAAAAATTTCGTATTTATCTCAATAACAAATTAAAAAACCTTGGTAACTTGTACCACATGAGTTTTATAAGGTTTTACACCTTGTTTATTTTTTGTTTTCACAGCCTACTATGATTTTCTTTAAAAAAAAAACTAAAAAACCTTCATAACTTGCGTATTGTTGAAAATAAATACATCAACCCTTATATATTTGAAATGAGAAAAACATGAGGAATTTAAATAGGTCATAGCCAACTATCGTTTCCATTTAAAAAAGGTAAGTTTGTGTCATAACTTTTTAACGGCGAGCGTAATTTATTTTTTTTAGTATTATTAAATTAAACATAAAAATATCCAAAAATAATCTTAATAAATATTTTTGATATTTACAACAATAACGGAGATATGACACATTATTAATATGACAAAAAAACACTTTTTATTCGATAACTCGAAAACCGGAAATGATAGAATATTTTTGAAAACGGTTCTGAGTTTGTCTCAAAAAACTGCACATTTTTGGTAATTTAATCGTTTCTCTATCTTAAATATTAACCGAGATACCCATGCAATCCCATCGAATTTGGACCACCCTGTACATAAATTCAGACCTGCAAATAACAATGCTTAAGACCCACCAGAAATAGAACTAGGTTCTTTTTGTAGAAATAAACATTTTTAGTTGACAATGTTACAACAATAAAAAAATGTTAATACAAAAACCTAATTTTTACTCTTATGCGATGTGGGGCATATGTGTCCCTTTAATGGTCTAAAGAGGGTTAAAAAGTCGTAAATAGTTTTTTTGTATGGCATGATTATTTTAGGTGACGAGGGTTTATATGTACGTACGTTTTATTTGATTTTTAAAATTAGATGTTTGTAGCAATACATACATGTATTGTTGGTACGTGTACATCACATAAGAATAAAAATTAGGTTTTTGTATTAACATTTTTTTATTTGTTGTAACATTGTCAACTAAAAATGTTTATTTCTACAAAAAGAACCTAGTCCTATTTCTGGTGGGTCTTAAGCATTGTTATTTGCAGGTCTGAATTTATGTACCTATTGTTCAATTTTATTGGAGTGCCTTAACTGATAGTCATGTAAAGAAACTTTATGGTTTTTACAAAAACTGCAACAAAACTACTTTTAAATATCAATAAATTGAAAGTGTATATATAAGTTAACTTTATAAATTATTATAAAGTTATTAGAACAAAACATTGACGTAAATTTTGGTTATTCGAAGTTATTCGTGTTGTATATCCAAGAATACCACCTATTTGTAGCACATAATGATTATGAAAAACTACATATCTTGGAAAAGCGAACAGCAAAAAATTTAAAAAGTACAGCAAAAATTAGCAAAAAATGAGCAAAAAATTGTGACATGAAAACATTTTGACTTTTTAGCAAATGTAACTCAGCGTAAAGTTGGAGTTACAATTCTTTTTTTTTAATTATCTCCCATTAGAGACCAGCAAAAAATTTAAAAAGTACAGCAAAAATTAGCAAAAAATGAGCAAAAAATTATGACATAAAAACATTTTGACTTTTTAGCAAATGTAACTCAGCGTAAAGTTGGAGTTACAATTCTTTTTTTTAAATTATCTTCTATTAGAGACCAGCAAAAAATTTAAAAAGTATAGCAAAAATTAGCAAAAAATGAGCAAAAAATTATGACGTTAAAAGTTTTTGTTTTTTGTTATGTTGTAGCTCCAACTTGACGGACCTTCGTTGCATGCGCCTTAAAACGCTCCACTACAATTACATGGTATGTAAAATAGTTATTTATGTATCAAGGCCAAAAAGTGTAACTTTTTCGGCCGCGTCTGGTTTGCTGGCCGAGACGTAGCCGAAGCCAGCAAACAGGCAAGGCCGAAAAAGTACGTTTTGGCCGAGGTGCATATTACATTTTTTGTGCGATCGAATTAAAAACAATAAATTTAAATTTTTAGTATTTTTCAAAAATATAGGTTAGAAACTACATGACATTCTGTCACTGACAGATGACGGCGTATGCTATTAGCTTTAATGCAAATTTACTTTTTCGTACGCTGTAGCTAAGGGTAACGGCCGGAAAAGTACTTTTTAGGCCGTTGCTAAGGGTAACGCCGGTAATGCAGTACTTTATGGCTGCTAACGCGTCCGTCAAACAGCTGTTTCTAGTACGATCGCACAAAAAACAAATGATTTCATTTAAAAAAATCAAGTTGACCTTCACGTGACCTCTACACGTCGACCTATCACTATCAAGAAACCATCAATATCATATTTATTCACCGGTAGCAACCGGTTTAAACACCGGTGAATTTTGAAAAGTGCCTTATGTGTCCCTTGATACCAAGCAATATTTGTATTTGTCTCATGCATTTTTTCATAACATTTATACCAGCTGAGATATTCAGGTGGCCTTTTTTAAGCGCCTCACCTGGTATGTGCCGACCATTCGCACTGCCAGGAGTAATTTGAAAAGTTTTATTTTTTGTTTTTAACAATACCGAGCGACAAAAATTAGCCAAACAAATTACATATTTTACTTTTTACTTTCAAAGTAAACTAGTACAAACTGTAAACAGTGTAGAGCAAAAACATTAAATGGTAGTAGTTACTAACTCATAATTCACCTGAATATTACGTCAGTTAGCTAATATTTAAAAATCAAACTAGAATTTGTATGTTTTAGCTAATGTTAAAAACGAATTAAGAACAATAGCTTCATGTGTCGTACCCTCGTACCGTGCACATATTTTGATAAAAAATTGCTGCCGGTGTAGTATCACATAAACCGGAAGTTTTAACGGATGCCCGTAGTTTTTATTCTCCACATTAGGATATATTCGTGTTTAGAATAAAAATTGATGAAATAAGCAACCGTTGTAGTTTTTAAAGATTATACATCTTATATTTAATTTGCGTACTTGCTTAACTGGCTTGATTGGAATTTTAATACCGAATTTTTTGTTGTATTCTGTGTTCTGTGTTTAGTTTGCTTCCACTAATCTAGAAACTAAAAGAAAACAATATAATAAGAAATTATAGCGTTTTATAAGATTTTAACTTGCAGTTATATCTTGCATTGATTTGTACATCATTAATAATAACTTTAATTGATCAGCAGCGCTCTGCTTTATGCTTCGCCCGCTGACTCTTTTTTTTTCGTAGCTGTGATTGTAAAGAAATACAAAACAATAATCAGACGGATAAACAAAATAAGCGCACGCTAAAATAAAATAAAAGGTGAATAAGCTGTTGAGTATCAATAAAAAATATGATGTTTATTTATTACTGCAACCAATTTAAAAAAGAAAAATCATAGCGTGTACTAGAAAATAGGAATAACGTTTTAAAAAACAATTTTACTTGATTTACATTTATAATTCACAACATAGACATTAATGAACAAAAACTGGCAATACTTTTATGAAATATTTACACATCTAAAGAACCTGACGTAAAATTATTTTTATGTTAACTATAATAAATAAAATCAGTGGTGCAGCATAAACAGAACGATGATTTTTAAAATTTAATTCAAAACAACAAAAACCTTTGTATTTTTAATTACATTCAGTGGCACACAACAACCAACAAACAAAGAAGACAAATGTCTAGGGCCCGTAATAATTAACAGGGGCTCCGATCAGTGCCAAGAAAAGTTGAAGGTTTTTTTTGTCAACAGTGTGATCAGGGACGGAACTTGTTCAAAACAGTCTTCGAGCAAGCGGAGACCTTTTTTTTTTTAAATCATCTCCAAAAGTTCAATTTTACTTAAGGCCCGCTAAATCTTAATCCGGCACTGCTGGCACCCGCAAACACATGAAAACTTTATTCGAAGAGCCCATTAACTCTGCTTGGTGCTTGCACACGAAGCCATTCTATTCTTGCTACGCCACTGACTCTATACCTTACAATAGACTTCTTGTAATTTTTATAAAAGGCGATTTAAAGAACTTTGTTTATGCAGGACCAAAAATATATACAAAACCTCGGTTGTAAATCGTAACAGTTTATGAACGAGTAAATATAAATTTCAAAGTTATACTTTAAAAAATGGCGTAAGTTAAGAAAAATGGAATACAATTCTGTGAATTGGTGTGACGAAATTATCGAAGCCTACCGGCCTACCCTGATAATTGTTGATGGATGTTTGAAGTAGCGAAGTGTTTTTTTATTCAGTGTTAACATCAACCGTCCTGAACACATGTTATGACAGTTACAATTCAAGGTCAAGTCTCCACGCCATAAATATAGGTATTACGTGAACATAATGAAGTTAACAGTGTCGTGCCACATTAGTTTTTAACTGTAGAGGGTCACGTTTGACATCTAAATTTAAGCGACGCAATTGGTATATGAGCATTTTTCTTCCTTTTTTTAAATGTATTTTAAATCTTGGTAATCTACTGTTTTAGCGTCCCTTATTTTTAGACCAACTAATTGTCATTGCTACCGCACACATCTCTATGGGCACTCTGTTAGCCCGACTGCATAGAAGTTGAACTTGGGAGTAACCCTGGGATTAAACCACATTAACCCTAGCGCTAGGCAAAATCGCGCTATAGTTGGC
This sequence comes from Elmis aenea, assembly GCA_947652605.1. Taxonomy (NCBI): domain Eukaryota; kingdom Metazoa; phylum Arthropoda; class Insecta; order Coleoptera; family Elmidae; genus Elmis; species Elmis aenea. The sequence continues at coordinate 25,263,614 of OX393577.1, read as the reverse complement.
GCTGATACTGCCTACTTTTAGGGATTAATTTGCATTTTAACACCAACAGTGTTGCTTTGTGCAATCGAGCCTTAACAGATTAGAGGTCGGCTTAAGTTTTTTTTTCCAATGCTATGTTAAGTAGAGTTAGGGTTGCCAGAAATCCCGAATGTGTAAAGAGAACAATTCAAATCAAAAAAGAGAACAAAAAGAGAACATTACGGAATTAATTAAAATAAACACATTTATTAAGGAAAAAATTGCATAATTGTAGAAAAAATATATTATTCTTATATATTATTTCTAAGCATACATAAATCAATATTATTATTTACTTATATGTTCATAAATCTATATATATAAAAATGAATGTATGTATGTATGTTTGTCCTTTATGCATTCCTATACCACTCATCCGATCCTGACCAAATTTGGCACAGACAATCTATAGGACCATGGAAAGAACATAGGCTATATGAGAATTCCCAGAAGTTCCAAAAATTCCCAAAAGAACCAAAATTCCCAAAAGATCCAAATATCACAAAAGTTTCAAAATTCTCAATAGATACAAAAATTCTCAATAGATACAAAAATTCCCAAAAGATCCAAAATTCTCAAAAGGTCAAAAACGTCCACCGGGCGCGAGCGCGAAGCGCGAGTAGTCTGTGATTGATAAAAAAAATCACCGAGCGAAGCCGGGTCACTACGCTAGTATAATATAAAAAACAAAAAAATAGTTCTTTGGTTGGAGAGATCACGTCCTAATAAACTAACATAGCATAAAGTATCCTTCTACCCAATAAAATAGCTTATTTAGTTTCCTTTCCGTGTTATTAATATGAAGAGAAAAATATTTATTAATTGAATAAATTTATTAAAATCTTTTTAATTAAATTTAAAAAAATTAAATCATAGATGTTCATATTTTTTCGAGTTTTAAACTTTCGTTAGAAATCCTTTATTTTTAATCTCATGATAGAAATTATTACAAGAAAGTAGAGTGGCAGTTTTCATAATAGAGACGTGTACGTTGGCAACTTGGTCTAAATAATAAGGTACGCTAAAACAGTAGATTATATTAAAGTTTTAGTTTAACATCAAAGTAATAAGCTCACGAAGCGACTACGATTATCATAAAATCATAAAAGATAACTATGTTTTATATTGATTAATCTTACTTTTAAATATTTTCTTATCCTTCGATAAAATATTTAGATTCTGTTATATCTTTATTCACAAATAATTATTAGTTTATTTAATTTTGATAATACAGGTATTTCTTAAAAACACTAAAAAATATTTTGTTAATAGAAAGCTCTAGGACTCTAGGACCTTTGCGCCCTAGGCGACTGCCTAAATTGGACTAAAAGATGGTCTATGGCTGTATTACACTACACAATTTCTTGTACAATTTCTTGTACAATTTCTTGTACAATTTGCTGTCAAAAAATTTTATACTAGATTGTACAGCTGTTGCCAAGTTACAACACGTCTTAGGTCGTAAACTGACACTTCGCGTATGTCAATTTACGACACTGTAACTTGGCAACAGCTGTACAATCTAGTATAAAATTTTTGACAGCAAATTGTACAAGAAATTGTACAAGAAATTGTGTAGTGTAATACAGCTTTTACATCGAAATAAAATTTTCACTTTTAAAATTTGTATAACGCGATACATTTAAAACAGTTTGTGTGTATAGAGTTAAATATAATTACTTATTAGTTTTTATAAAACTCACTGATTTATAATATATTATGTCGATGTATAAACTAGCAAGCATTATATATTTTTATTCTCAAATTGTCTTTAAAAAGTTACCTAATGTGTTTCATAAATAAATACGTCATTGCAGTACTTTAATTTTAATTATACCAAGTTTATAAGGTTGGGATTACTGCAATCGTTAAAATTGTTTTGATAGAAGATTCGTCTAAAAATGTGTTACAAGTTACAAGCATGTAAAAAATTTGCTCATCCTTTCCCACTCTAAGCCACTGACTGAACGTTGTTCGGTGGGGTACTGCGAGAAGTGACTTAAAAGTTGTCGATTTGGATAAAAGTTACTAAGTGGATTAGTTGAGCAAAGGTAGGGAGGGGAACCTGTATCGTGGTACCGTGTGCACAGCGCGTTTTAGTATTATCTACACATTCATTGCGTAGCATCAGTAATCAGTTTTAAGCTTTTATAGAAATTAAAAGATGCCGAATTGTCCCAAGTGCGAAAAACCGGTTTACTTTGGTAAGTCTGACAGTTTTATTTTTTATAATCCTATATTAAAAGTTGATTAACAAAGTCTTTTTAAGATGAAATGTTAACGTTTTTACATGATCGTGATATTAGTTTTTAGTAATACGTTGTTTTGATGTCGATGAAGTAATGTATTGGATTACTTCAAACACACTTATATAAATATGACGTAGTTTTTGGAATATTATTTGCTTAGCATTAGCAAGCATTATTTATCATGCGCGCCAAATAGTTAATGGTATGTTTCGCGTAATTGTGCATTATTTTGTTTTTATAATTTCAGTTGCTGCATTTTACGTCGGTTAATAAAATTCTTGTTTCAGTGATATTAGTCTAACATACGGTTAATTATTTTATGATATTGACGCCAATAAAATAAAACAATTAATATGTTCTTTAAGCTTATCCATTTTAAAACAAGTATTTTTGTTGTTTATAAAAATGTAATTTTTGTATTGTATACCGGGTATAAACAAAATTAGACTCATCCCTTTTTCCTTTAGTTTTCAATTGAAACGAACGAAACTGAAGACGTGTAACTAGGGTATAAAACCGTTTTCTTTAACGAAATCCCAATAGTGGCCCTTCTATGTGGACCACCCTGTATACCTCCTGTTCATCATGAACTCTTTAAAATGCTTATCTTAAATAAAACGCAAAATATAAATTTGAAAAAATAACAATTACTAGCCAAAATGTCTGTATAATTTTGCTGGAAGCTTAATAAAAATGAATTGATTTTTGTTATATTTAATTTTTTATTGTATTTTATTTTACATTTCCTTTTTATCAAATGAATAAATACTTAAATAAAATAGCTTAATATTTTGTTGTTTTTATTAAAAATTTGAATAATTTAACTAAAATACTAGCCGTTTAAAACAATTCATTATTTTAGAAAATCGAGGAAGTTCATTTGGGTGTAATAAAATCTTTATTTTTTCAGGCAACACTGATAAACACTGTTAGATAATAAATTTACATTATCTAACACCATGGTATACATGAAAGTTGTCTAGTAGTGCTTACCAATATTTTTAAATATTTTAAAATAAACGGATAATATTAAGATTTAATTAAAACACGACCGACTAGTAATTATGATTTTTTAATGCTTTTTTATTAGTAAGTGAAAATCCATTTTAATTTAAATAGATATAAATTATCCACAATGGTTGATTGTATCATCGTTACGATTATTTTTTAGGACTAAGCGATTGCAACATGTGTGGTAGAAATAACGCCAACATTTTTACTGATTGGTTATAGCGTTTTAGAACTTGCGTTTAATTTATCGGACAAAAGTGGCTTTACACGCCTTGTGATTGTAACATACAATAAAATACAGATAATTATTTATTGCAATTGATTAGTGCAGCATTAATGTGTTTAACATAAATTTTACTTTATTGCATCACTTAATTGCTAACCAAAAACGATTATCGTAATGGTAACGAAATATTCTTAATTTTGATTTTTATGTAGGTACTTAAATGTTAAACAAAATTATTACCAACAGTACCTAGTTCTATTTTATTGCATACGTATACTTAATTAATACAGAAAGTTGTAAGCAAGACGGAGAAAAACGGGGTGTTTATGATTAACACCACTTACATAAGTGTAAGTATTGTTGTACAAGTTCATTATTATGCAAATTTATGTATTTCAAAAAGTATAACTTTATACATGATTTTCTGTTAATTTTCCCTAATTTTATTGTTCTTCCTGTTTTTAATGCTGCATGTTACTACATAAACCCGTTGTTGCACAAAATTAAATAAAAATCGTGTAAAAAATTGTACCTACTTCTTATACAGGGTTCTCGTTTTTCGAGGGCCACTATGGGGATCTCGTAAACGGTAAGAGTTACGACTTCGGTTAAATTAGGACAAAGTTGTATATTCAGGTGCTTAATAATTTGCCGCAAACAGAACTTATCTAACTTTTTTAGTTTTTGAGATATAGAGAAAAAAGTAAAAAAGTGGATTTTTGGTTTTTTGTCCGTATCTTTTTCATTTGATGTCGAATTTCGTTTCTGTTAAAACTTTTTCATGGCCTCTTTTTGCAAGGAATCAGAATTCCCAATTATATTTTCCGTGCGACGTTTCGTTTTTTTAAAACCATCATCAGGTCAATTTTTTCTTATGGACGCTATATCTGATTTTAACGCCAATTTGTAGAGCATTTTTTGCTGAATTCGACAATATATAACACTTAGCACATTTTTAAAACAATTGTTGTTAAAAATGGCAAAAACAAATATTTTATTTAAAACAAATCCTAATCGGCATGGTAAATAATTGTCTTTGTCCCTTTTTCCTTGGAAGCACGTAAGTACACCGCATGAAATGAATATTAAAGCGATTTAATTAAAAAAATAGGTATTAATAAATATGTTAGGAATGCATTAACATTGTTCACTTATTAGCTAATATTTTTAGAATATTTTCTTTAGTTAAGTAATAAATTTCTCGAAAATGTGTATTTAATCCTTATTTGGCATACAATTATTTGCAACAAATAATATCTGCGTTAATGACTTCTAATAAGTGGCCATGAAAAAGTTTTAACAGAAATGAAATTCGACATCAAATGAAAAAGTTACGAACAAAAAACAAAAATCCACTTTTTTACTTTTTTCTCTATATCTCAACAACTAAAAAAGCTAGATAAGTTCTGTTTGCGGCAAATTATTAAGCACCTGAATATACAACTTTGCCCTAATTTAACCGAAGTCGTAACTCCTACCGTTTACGAGATCCCCATAGTGGCCCTCGAAAAACGAGAACCCTGTATAATAGTGGACATGCCATAATATCGGAATAAAAATTTAAATTCACTTAAATATACATACTAAAATAGATAGTCACGTCTGGATCACACTGTACTATAATCAATTCAATTGCTTTGAACCGTATGTGTCGCATGTTAGTTTAACAGGGTGGACCAAATTCGAATGTTTTACGGGGTATCTGGGTTACCGTAATAGTTAGTGACAATCTGATATTGGGCTGTTGGGTTATTTTTTTTTGAGAAAATAACGCCTTTTTAATCATATTTTTTCTATCGCTTTCCATTTTGGTGTTATAGACGATAAATCAAATTTCATCATTTTTGAAAATTTACTTTAACTTCTTAATTTCTTAAAACAGAAGGAAATGTTACGAAGGTTTTTTATACTTAACAAATAATAACGAAATAATATAATAATAATAACATTACACAATAATTTTACATTGTTCAAAATCTTATGTATATAATTTAATTTTTTCAGTCTCTTAATTATAAACTGTGGATTGAAGAAAAAAAATAAATGCAATAAAATATATTCGTTTCCATATACACGTATTAAAAATATACATTTTTGGACGTATTTTTTAAATATTTGTGTAAAATTCATTGAGAAATTAGGTTTTATTAAAAGCAATACCGAAACTGTGTGAAGCGTATTAAAAAATATACGAGTAATCAATATTGACCAAATTTTACTAGCAGAAAAACGATTAACGTTTATGTGATAACATGTGTATAAAAAAAAATTGGTAACTTTCATTTTTTGTCCATACGTCATAGTACCTATTGTTAAAGAATTTTTTTAAGTAGACATTTACATTACTTGTGTCAACGCTGAAGTACATACTCAAGTAAGAAAAGTGTTTTGCTTGCTAAAAATATTAATAATGACAGTAAAATAAAACTTGTGTTTAAAAAAAAATAAATCAAAATTAACTCACATTCCCTCGCTTTTAATTTCACTATTGCTCGTTAAAATTGATACACAATGTTTGTTTCTCCTTCTGCTAAAATACTGATACAATAAACTTTCTTTTTGTTTTCGTTTAACACTTAACGAGAACACATTGTTCTCCAAGACAACATCGAGTTTGACATTGTTACGCAAATGCACATTTTCATTGTTTTTTAGATATCCAACGTAAGTACGTCTGTTAAACATTTTTATTTAAAAGCCTGATTGGTTGTGAAAGTAAAAAAGTTGGTTTTCAAAATGAGTCTGATTTCGGTCTATTATATTCCTATGAAATGGTTTGTGGAATGAGTTTTTAAGCAAGGAGGGGAGTCCAAGTCGGGAGTCGATGCTTTTTGGAAGAATCGGTAGTCGGACTATCGATTAGAGACTAAATATTTCAAGTTAATTTTTTATGTATCATTAAAGTTTATGTTTTATTTGCGTTTAGAGTTAATATAAGTTTTTTCTAATATTTTTTTAAATTTATAACATCCATGAAAACATTTAGTGAATTAATTCTTTTAGCTTTTTAAATAATTACAGCAGGATCTAATTTAATTCAAATGCATAGATTTTTAGTACTAAAACAAAAACAGCACTGCTATATTTTTATATTTTACGATAAAGATCGTGTGTACAATTTAAACTGATCCAGATGTGTTTTTGCACCTTAGATACGGGTGTTATACTAAATAAAATGGTTAAATGTTAATGTGTTTAACGATTTGATTAATTTAATATGGGGGCGGATCCCCAGTCTAAAACATGCTGTCCGTGAGCATCAAAACCCATCGCCATCGTTTATATTTTAGTGGAGACGCAAATATTGTTATGTGTTATCCTATTAATAGAGGGTTGTAGTGACTTAAAAAAATAATTAAAGTACTCGATTTGTTGACGACAAAAAAAAAACAGTAAAACCGGTTTTAACCGTTCGGTTCACGAAAACGAAAAAAGGATTTTTTTGGGTGGGGACGAAAAGAACGAAAACGATATATTTCGTTTTCGTTCCGAACAGAAACGAACGTTTTTTTTTTTGTTTTTAGTCCGTACCTTTAAGTGTTATAAGTTTCTCTCAAAAGTATTTATTAATTTACCAGCTTTATACCCTTCATGGCTTTTGGCGTGTGACTACATACCCCTTAACAATGTCGCTGCTGGTTGCGAGCTAACGTCGTGCGAATTCAGGCGCTTTTCGCCTATGCTGTCAACAAAAATGTTAATAGATAATTAAACCGGATGGAAACTTTCCTATTGGCTTTAAAAATACATATTTACTTTACACTTAACAAAATTTCGTTGAAATTTGTTCAACATCGAATTATTGTAGAATTGGAACAGAAAAACAAATCCTGAGCATGGGAGAGGCTTAGGTGTCTTTAAACCATACCCAACAACACAAGTCTCTAAAAAAAAAACAGTATTGCATTGAACACCTCCTTACACTTTATATGTAGAAAAACAAGTATTTGTATAAAAATACTAACGATTTTAATGTGTTGGAAAAGTTTTAAATTCATACTTTAGTAAAATTATGTAATCAAAATCAAGTTGGAGACCATTAATATAGTATTTTTAAAGCTTGAAACGGAGCTGCAAAGATTTTGCCCTCAATTTGAAAACCTTCAATGTTGTTGCTCACATTGATTTAAACGTCTGCAGATTGCTCAGTAGGACATGCTTCGGGCTGGATTTGCTAATTTAAAGATTTAAACATATTTAACATCCTTATACGGTAAGTGACTCACTGTGTTTGATTACCGCACGTTGTCGTTGCGTCACTTGTTTTACACTCATAATTTAAGAGCAAAAAAAGAGTAGTTAATAAAGATATGTCCATGAATAGCATACGAATTGAAATCATCAACTTTTATAAAACATGAATGGACGATCAAGTGCAGTAAAAATAAATATTACGTTAATTGTTTTATTAATCTCATGCAATATGTTTATTACAGGAAACCGCACTTTTATTGTTAAATAAATTTGAGGCAGCGTGTGTCGAATGCTTAACAAATATTAATGTGAAAATAGGCCCTAAAGTTTACTGTAACACAGTGGCGGACTAAAAGAGGTTGACACCCGGGGCGAGCATCCCCCCACATTTTTTTAAACGAATAATTAATAACAATCTTTGTCGCGGGGCCGTGTGACAACAAAAAAGGTTGTTGCATATAATGTAAAATGCAGAACGCGGTGCAAATTACGACAATGCGTTACAGTCCCGCGAAATCCAAGACGATACCCCTAGCTACCCCTTAGTCCTACACTGCTGTAAGATATACACTTATACAGGATGACAACTATCTACCGCGTAAAACGGGTACTTGATTATTATAAGAGTTAGACCAGAGGTCCCCAAACTTTTTTGTCTCGTAGACCACTTCCATGTTTTTCGGTTTTGGGTAGACCCCTGCTTACCTGATATTGATTTTTTGCAAATTCATCAACTTTTTTTTTACAAAATAAAACTTACACGCAGAGAAAATAAAAACGTACACGGGCGGAGCCGCGGGCAACTGCTAGTTTATAATCATTCTTAAACAGTTTCATATATCAGAAAATAAACCTAATAACTTAAATTTTAATATAATTCTTCATCACGTTTCATGAACATTTATGTTTTAAAAATTTTTACTTCATAGGTACTTTTATAATTTATGTAGATAGTTATATGTCTTTATATTATAAGGTAGTATTATATAAGTAAATAGGTGCTATCTGTGTATGTGGATTATTCCATTCATGGAATGCCAAAATTAAAGTCACGACCTGCTTATATGAGATCCACTATCGTTGACCCCCATTTTCATATCATGGACTCCCAATTTTTTTTTCGCTGACTTGGACCCCTTGAAGGTCGTCGTCGACCCCTTGAAGGTCGTCGTCGACCCCTGGGGGTCGATATAGACCACTTTGGGAATCACTGAGTTAGACAATCGTCTAATCTAAAGTAGAAAAATTGGGCAGAATTACAAGAGAAACTTAATGATATTTGTAAACACTAGTATATCTTTAACTATGTAAGATAGAAAATAGGTGTAAATAGGTAATTTCTAAATAATTTTACGTAGATTGTAATAAAGACACTAATATTTTTTGAAGTTAAGCGAATACAGAAATACAAACCTTTAAACGGTCATCATAATTAGTTAAAGCTTTATAAAAAAAATTACTCTTCTTGATTTTAATATTTCAATGAAATGTGGGTTGTTCAGAATACGGTGTAAATTTTTTGTAATGTAGTGTAGTGGAGTGTGATGTAACTAGCTAGTAAGAGTTTTTGAACGCCCCTTAGCAGTTTGTTAATTGCAGAACATACGTTGATATAATACAGTTATGTTACAAGTATCCTAATGTACAATTGATTAAATCTGTTAGTGCATAAATAATTTGTTGAAAGGTTTAAAAACTTTGTTGATGAAAATTAAATAAAACTTCTGATTGTTTTGAATAAATCCGAAATTTAAAATTCTTGAATAAAACTTACCTATAGGTATTTATTATACACCCTAATATGTACTACATTCCTACAAAAACAAACGTATTTGATCTCTTACCGTTTATCTGTAATATTGATTAACGTAAAAACTTAAACACCCTTTTTAAATTATGATACTCCTTAGTTATTTATTACCTACGTGTAGGGTATCAACTTAACATGCGCGATTTGTAAGATACTTTTTAACATTCTTCCGATTCAAAAATGTTTACGATCATAATACTTTCATGCTCTATGTTTAGCGAAAGTTATAAATAAATTGTTACTTCTAATTTGTTATTCTTTCTATATTAGGGATTGTAGCTATCGACTTTTCCTCGTCTAAAATTAAATTTTGTCATTTTTTTGCATCTTTTGTATGAAGATTGCATTAAGAGTATGAAAAATTATTTTTTGCCTTGTGTTTATCCCTGCAAACATCGTAATTTTAGCACCTTTCGCACAATGCATGTGTAATATACCATATTGCACAGTTAAAAATTGTTTGAGTAATTTTAAGTTATTTTATTTTAGAGAAATAATGTATCCCTTAAATTGATTAAGGAAACTAATTTTCATTAAAGGTTTTTTGTAGTTAACGTGTCATACACATACATTATTATGCAAAAATGTTTACTATTAAATTCTTCTAATTCAAACCGTTGGTTGATATTCCTAACGGTATTACCGTTAAATTTGATTATTAATCAAAACACAACTTCCTGTCAAGTGATTTGTATACTGTCCCTGCTAGTGACATTTTGTGATGAATTTTGATTCGCAAGTTATAGAAATTTCATATCACCTACTTTTCAAGTATAATATGCAGGCCCGGTGACAAGGGGGGGACTACGGGCACAGCTACATCGGGACCCGGACTTAAGGGGGCCTCTTTGTCATTGCTAGTAATGAGGTAAACGAAATGTTCCATAAATTTTCAATTACCTACATTACAACACTTTGTATATTGGTAATAATAATATTGGCAATGGTGTGAAGTGATATAGCTCCTTTGCAATGGTGGCACCAACCCGAAAAAATCCGCGTAACCTTTCGTCGCGTTTCGCTCGTTTGTGTGCTAGAGGCCGCCCGCCAGAGGGCCCACAAACGATCAGAGTAACGGGCCCCAAAATTTCTGTCGCCGGGCCAGATAATATGTGATAAAAGTGAACAGGGTGAACAAACTAATTCCGGCCGCTATTGTAATTAGGGGTTTGGAGCGGAGCACGGAGCTGCAGCACGGAGCAGTGGAGCAATGGGTTTTTGCCTGGAGTAGGAGCGGAGTCCAAAGCAAATAATTTTGATTGCTCCACTGCTCCAGTTTATTATGTACAATTTTTTTTAAAACTACTTTTTTCAACGTTCAAAGATCAATAATTTGTTGTTTTTTAAAATTATTTAACTTCACTTGTTTGTTAGGGTCAAATATTGTAATTTTTGACCAACTTCTACCTATCCAATAAAATTGAAACTTTGTTTTTAAAAGCAATTTTTTCAAAGAATTTTTGTCCATGTCTTAAAAATTGTGTTGGTGTGTTTCGCAAAACTGGCTCTGTGACTCATAAAAAAGGTGCTGGTATACCAACCGTTCTTACAGAAGAAGTTCATCAACGTATAGAACAAGAGCCTACAAAACCTTTGAAACGTCTCACTCAAGAAATTGAACTTTCTTAAAAAACGTGTTGAAAGATTGTAAAGGACTTGCATGCACATGCATTCATATGGGATTCAATATCAAGCCTTTTTGCCGACAAACCACCCCAGACGTCTTGCGTTCTGCCAGTAATTTGTCAATAATTTAATGAATGACGACCTGCTAAACATTTTTTATGAGGAAGTGTGGTTTCCTTTTTCAAAGTACGTCAATTCTCAAATATGCGGATGTGAAGCACTGACAATCAGCATATTTTTGTTGAATTTTCATTACATGCTCACAAGAGAGGGTTACGATACGTTGTCGCTAGAATTTGATTAAGGCTGTGTTTATTGCATCAAGGACATCAAAACTAAATGTTTTCCAGAGTTGTAGGTGCCACTGGCCCTTTCCTTCGGAAAAATAGGGCAAAAACTGAAAAATTGGTATAAAAAGGTCATTTTTTGCGATCGCGTTGGCCATGAAACCGTCAGAGACAAAATCGAAATTTTTCTATTTACCAATGCGCACATCCTTTGCAAGTAAAATGGTGCAAAGTTTTTGAAAAAATCTTGAAAGGTTCCGGAGAAAAACGTCAAAAACGAAACCCCTACATAAGCGCTATGATTGAGAAGTTGTCGTACCTATATCTGTATAACTAGGTATATCTACGCGTTTAACATAGGGAAAACCGTTTTTACAAGGGCCTCGTTTTTCGCGTTTTTCTTCGGAACCGTTTAAGAATTTTTCCAAAATTTTGAAGCATTTTATTTGCAAAGGATGCGCGCATTGGCAAATAGAAAAATTAAGATTTTGTCTCTGACGGTTTCATGGGCAACTCGATCGCAAAAATTATTTTTATTATTTCTTTTCGGTAAGTGGCACGTATAACTCTGCATAACATTTAGTTTTGATGTTCTTGATGAAATAAGCACAGCCTTAATCAAATTCTGCGACAACGTATCGTGACCTTCCTTGGTCAGCAAATTGGTGTTTGGACGGCAATAGGATTAATTGGGCCCGTTTTTTTTTTTTTAATTATCGTTAGAGAGGTACAGAAACAATATTTTGACCGAATTTGTTCGATGATATAAGCTCAGCCGGCAGTTTTTCCTTCCATAACCACCTTTGCCAAGATGATTTTTGATATTACGGACATAACGGTACCTTTCATAATTATAAATAGCGATATTCTAAATATTGTTAAGTTACATAATTTTATTTTTTCATAAACCGTCAGTGAATTTGAGTAATCGTGTGAAATTTCATAGCTGTTGTTACCTTACTGCATGCGACTAGCGACTACCACATTACTTCACCGCATGTCTAATATTTTTTCAAGATTCTGTTTCATATTGACTGACGTATTAGTTGAAGCGTATACGTAACTCTCTTTAACAATGCTATTTTCATGTGGTATGTAAGATAATGTATATTGTTTGTAGTTTTCACTGAATGCACTTTCTTTGTAACAATCACGAATCGACATAATCTAACGGTGTCATTTGGTCGTTGGAAAGAGAGTTCAAGTACCATGAATGCGTGTAACGTATGTAAGAACTGAAAAAGGGCACAACAAAGGTATTGTTTAAAAAAGCTTGTCTTGTAAGTAATTAAAAGGGATAATTAGCTAATGGCTGCGACCTGCTTAGTGCTTATTTCAAAATACACGACGAACGATTGTGTTTATGCACAAATGAATTTTAAGTCGCACGCTAAGACCTTACAGGTTTATTTTTAAAACGGTAATTCACAGCGAGTATATGTTTTTTGTGTTTTTTGTTTGTACTTCTTGTTAAATGTTAAGAGCCAATTTTGTACATCTATTAAATATGAGACAAAATTATAATTTTCAGTAATAATAATTCTAAATACTGAACTTGTTATAACTTGAAAAATTCAAGTTTATATTCTTTTATTCGATGGATTCTGTAACATATAAATCAATTTAAAGTTTACATTTAAATTTATTCAAATAACTACCACATAAGTTTACCTTCTTTTATAAAATAATTATGTACCTATTCAATTTGTTTTTAACTATCGTAAAGTAAGGTGCCCATTTTTACTTTAAAGTTTTGAGGACAAAACTAGAGAAAAAATTAAAAAGGAAAGTAAAAACCCGGACATTTTTGCACATTTCAAAACTTCCTCCCACTCCAGTTTTTGTATCCAAGGAGCGGTTACACTGTTACAATGTTGCCAGACTATCAGATTTAATTTGGCAACAATAACAATTATTTTAAAAATTCATGAGAAAATTATGTAAATCGGGGACAAAATAGGTTACAAGAATAATCCGGGACTTGGGTCCTGTTTCTGAGACTATCCCCGAAAATCGGGGACGAATTATTAAACTATTTAATACAGTGTGTCCTTTAAAGTCGCTATTTATATAGTCCCTTAGAACTAAATATATCGCCTCATTCTTCACGTGTGTAGTACTGTAAAACATTTAATACTATTTTATGTTTTTAAAAGCAACATAAGATTAAGTAAGTTAGATAAAAAACGACAAAATCAACACAGGTTGAGAATCCTTAATCTGATTAGTAGAGGCAACCTTTCGGATTTTTGAAGACATTGCATAGTAGAGTTGAAAAAGAAACGAATAAAAATCAGATTTCAAGCGAAAAAACTGTCTTTTATTTAAAAACAAATTGACATTTTCAACAATATTTCTGCTTTACAGCGCAGAAAATAAGCAAAACTAGAAATAAGTGATTGACCGACCCAGTGCTTATAGTGATTGGAGTTATACTATACTGAAGTTAGGAATATTTGTTTTTCGTAATTTCAAATTTGGGTAACGCCGCAACCTGTATTAAAAATAACGTTGAATTACAAAAAAATAAGAAATACCATTTATTAATATCATACTAATTAACTGATCGAAAAAGATAGGTTACAAACGTGGTAAAATCAACTTTGCTTTAACGAATGACCTTGCCAACTAAAGATTAATTTTTGCTCGAAAATTATTGCATACTATAGCCAAATCCAAGTTTAATGGCGAAGAGCGGGGTACGTTCGCGCAGCAGACGCCACAATATGGTCCACAGACTCTTAAACCATAGGCTGTATACCAAAACAGCTAAGTAACTAGGTGTGTTTAATTCCAATTGTGTTTAGTACGCACCCCCACCCTTCGCCATTAAATTCGGATTTGGCTATACCATGTTTTAAAGACACTCGGTATAACAACAAACATTTCACGTATTTTTGACGTTAACAACTTGTTTATTTATAAACGATTGTTTAAAAATTTTATGACTGAAAAATTCTTAAGCATATTGTATTCTTTGCGGTATTCTTGCGGCGTTAACAAGTTTGTGTTACAAGAACACGTGTATGTATATGAGGTGTTTAATAAAATTATGTATTGTGAAGACATGTACACGTACAAGGCGATTATGATTTATTGTTTTTTTGTTATTTAAAAATTTACTTTATAGTTTGGCAAGTTTTTTTTTAAAAATCTAACATCAATGATGGCTTTTGAAGCGACGTGCAATGAAACAGAACTAAAACTAATGACAGTAAGAGGCTTTCTGTGTTTTGATTTGCTACATACATATGTGGTTAAATATGTAGTACTTACTTATTGTCGCTTGTAAAATTATTAGATAAGTAAGAATTCTTGGAAATTAGATAAGATATGATTATGTTCACTTGATGTAGTATAAGTATTTCTGCATTTATTTACAATTATTTGCTTAAAATGTATTCAGTGAATAATAACTTGTAAGGAAAAAACAGGAAAATATTTTTACTGTCCTGTATTTTATTTTAATGTACTGTATTAACGACGTAGAGCAATAACAAGTTAGGTGTTAAGTATTTAGTCACGAAACAATTAAACACAAAAAAATACAAAAAAGTGTTATTAATTTTATAACCTTTTTTTAAATCGCCAGAAAATATCGCTGTTTGTAAGATCATGGTAGGACAACTGATGCAGGCAGGGGCGTCGAGAGACGTCATCGCGCCCGGGAGTAAAATTTACATTTCTTCAGGACCGCCCTACGGTTAATTAGCGCGTAAAAACAAAACAAATTGTGGGATGATGTCCGGGTCCTTGTGACCCCTGGGAATTTTACCCCATCATCTCCCCTCTCGTCGCTCCTGAATGTAGATAACTGATATAGTTAAATAAAAAAAATTATAGGTGAACAGATAAAACGATTTGATCTAAAGAGTTTAGGTTGGTACCCTAATTCTAATTAATTTTTAGAACGGAACCCTTTTATATTTATTGAACATTCGTGAAATTCCTAATACTACCTAAAATATCAAAGAAAAAAAATATTGATAGTATGAAAATGTAACCCGCGTTACTTTAGCAATAAAAACTGGCAATATTAAATTACTTCCTGAAAAAAAGAGATACAAACTTCAAATTTTAGGGATAGTTGGGAATTCAAAGCCTCTACATGCCCATCCCGTTAAAAAAATATTTACCGCCCCCGGAGGCGGGAGGTCAAATGTCAAATTTTAACGGAAGACCGTGCCACCTTCAAATTCACACCAATTGTAACTTATACAACTAATAAATGATCCCCTATCTCAAAATCGTTTAGGCGGCCGTAGGTCGGCGGCGGCGAATTGTTAAAAAAATTTAATAAACTTATTGCTGGATCGAACGGAAGACCGTGTCACCTTCAAATTCACACCAATTGTAGCTTATACAACTAGTAGATGATCCCCTATCTCAAAATCGTTTAGGCGGCCGTAGGTCGGCGGCGGCGAATTTTTAAAAAAATTTAATAAATTTATTGCTGGATCGAAGGGAAGACCGTGCCACCTTCAAATTCACACCAATTGTAGCTTATACAAATAGTAGATGATCCCCTATCTCAAAATCGTTTAGGCGGCCGTAGGTCGGCGGCGGCGAATTTTTAAAAAAATTTAATAAATTTATTGCTGGATCGAACGGAAGACCGTGCCACCTTCAAATTCACACCAATTGTACCTTATACAAATAGTAGATGATCCCCTATCTCAAAATCGTTTAGGCGGCCGTAGGTCGGCGGCGGCGAATTTTAAAAAAAAATTAATAAATTTATTGCTGGATCGAAGGGAAGACCGTGCCACCTTCAAATTCACACCAATTGTAGCTTATACAAATAGTAGATGATCCCCTATCTCAAAATCGTTTAGGCGGCCGTAGGTCGGCGGCGGCGAATTTTAAAAAAAAAAATTAATAAAGTTATTGCTGGACCTAACAAAAGACCGTGCCACCTTCAAATTCACACCAATTGTAGCTTATACAACTAGTAGATGATCCCCTATCTCAAAATCGTTTAGGCGGCCGTAGGTCGGCGGCGGCGAATTTTAAAAAAAAATTAATAAATTTATTGCTGGATCGAAGGGAAGACCGTGCCACCTTCAAATTCACACCAATTGTAGCTTATACAAATAGTAGATGATCCCCTATCTCAAAATCGTTTAGGCGGCGTAGGTCGGCGGCGGCGGAATTTTTAAAAAAATTTAATAAATTTATTGCTGGATCGAACGGAAGACCGTGCCACCTTCAAATTCACACCAATTGTACCTTATACAAATAGTAGATGATCCCCTATCTCAAAATCGTTTAGGCGGCCGTAGGTCGGCGGCGGCGAATTTAAAAAAAAAATTAATAAATTTATTGCTGGATCGAACGGAAGACCGTGCTACCTTCAAATTCACAACCAATTGTAGCTTATACAAATAGTAGATGAACCCCTATCTCAAAATCGTTTGGGCGGCCG